>JAKUCV010006968.1:11626-61689 GCA_028386065.3 Turnera subulata | reverse complement strand
ACCACGTGTCGTGCTCCGATTGGTTGTCGTCAGATCACCTTTGGATAAACACGTTGATAAGGTTTCGTGGGCCTCCCGACTTTGGGCCTCGTCTACAGGTCCTGGGCCTCGTCTGCAGGTCCTGGTCCCTGATCCTTGGGCCTCATCATGGGCCCTGACGTCTTTGGGCCTGCTCATCGGGTTGGGCCTATCTATATCATTTCCTCAGATTCTCCCTTCCTTCCTTCCCTTCCTTTCCCTTCTCTTCCCTCATTACGTGAATACATTGGCAATTTCAATTAGTAAATAATTTATTTACTCCATTGCTACAATATTGTTCTATTTTGTTTTCGTTTACTTGCTTTGTGAGGGATGTTGTCTACCAAATATTTCTATTTTCCTTGTTTTCTTCTCTTTTGTTCTTAATCCCATTCACACACCCTTTTTTTTTCTTTCTGATTTCGGATGTTTCTCCTTCCTATGCGTCGAATGTCGCGCCAAGCTTAATAATAAACCACGCGGTTTGCTTTACCTCTAAGGAATTCGACTTCGGTTCATTTGCTCTTTTCATTCTTTTAATGTTAGTTGTTCTTTTTCTATATATAATATAATAATAGTATGATTCGACAAAAAAAATATAATAATAGTATGTATCTTGCGAACCAGGTCAGTAATATGTTCGTTCTCGTTCTCCCAATTGTATTATCTTAGGCTAGAGGACCAATGTTTTTTAAAGCCTGCCAATCAAAAAGATCTTCAAGTGCAAATTAAATAATACTCCCGAGTGAAAATAACGTGTGAACATATGGATAATAAATTCATATCTTAACTCAATCAGGCACTAATTTTCACATTACGGTTGTCAAACTTTATCCTGAAAAAAAGAAAAAAAAGAAGAGTAGAAAGACATGTTTTTTTTTTTGAGAATAGGAGTATTCTACTATTCTCCATTCATATAAGCTGATATAGAAATCAGAAAATGCATAGTTTTTTTTAGTAAGAAGGAGTATTCTTCATTTATATAAACAAATCTAGAAATCTAAAAGTACATAGTTTTTTCAGAAAAAAATGATTATTTTTCATTCATATAAACACATCTAAAGATCTGAAAATATGTTAAATGTTGAAAAAAATTCTCATTGGGAGACTCACCCACCATACCAGGTGTGCGACCCGGGTCATATCTGGATTAGTCGGGGTAAAGCTCTGGATACCGGATGAGATACCAAAAGAAAAGATGTTAAATGTTGAAGTGAATACAAAATCAATATTCCTTAAAAAAAACAAGAAAAGAAGATCAATATGATGTGTGTATGTATTGAGACAAGTATTGGGCGATAAGATATATATCTATTATTGTTGCCGCCAAAAATGACACTTCTCCCCATGGGCTCAGAAAAGGGGATAGGCCATGATAAGGCCCAAAATAGGGCCCGACGGTCGGAAGGAACGGCGGAGGTGTAAATGGACCCAACGACGGGTCAAGAACCAAAAGGGCCGATCCAAAACCCACACGACGGAGGAACCTAACCCACGCCATGGAAAGGGCAGGATTGACTTTCCAGACGTCCGCGGCAAATTGGCAGGGTGACACGTGGCCAAAGACCCTTTGCGCGCACGAGCGGTTCCCACTTGACAGAGCGGGAAAAGGTGGAATTACTTACCACCCTAGAACTACAGCCGATGGAAGACATAAAGGAGGGGCAAAAAAGACTTATATGCATCACGACGGGCGAAAGTACGCTGCCATGAGTAGCTAGCAGCGGGACCCATCTCTAGGATCCCTATCACTATAAAAACAGAAGGGGGGATGCGCACAAGACGAACACAAACGCACACAAAATGCACCTTTAATTTATTTTACTTTTCCTGTCATTTACTTTTATCTCTCGTCACCCTTAATTCCTTTATTTTCATATCATATACTTTTATCTCTCATCACCCTTAACTCCTTTACTTTTCATGTCTTTACTTTAATCTCTCGTCACCCTTAACTCCTTTACGTTTCATGTCTTTACTTTAATCTCTCGCGCCCTTAACTTTTTACTTTTAATCCCTCGCACCCTTAACTCTTTACTTTTAATCTCTCGCATCCCTTATCTTATTTACTTTTAATCTCTCGCACCCTTAAACTCTTTTAATTTACTTTCTCGTCACCCTTATTTTTTCTTAACCCCCTATCCTCTTAATTATCCGTTTGTGTTTCAAGTGTTGCAGGTGCTTCCCTCTCCACTGAAAAAGTGTTAGTTGCTACCCACGGTCGAACTTATAAGACCGCAGGAGCATTAGTGTAGGGATTTTTATATCTTGTCCCGCGGCCGTTTGGGCTGTGATTATCTTTGTAACCCTCCATATTATTAGTAAAAGCTAGGCCCGAAGGCCTGTTTACGCACGTATTGTTTCACAAAGCCCAACTAAGAGACGTGCAACACCGTCTGCTCGAAACGATCTCAGTTTCGGGTTTGGCAAGTAGTTGGTTGCTTGTTCTGTTTCCTAAAACCCGTTTTTTTGGGACAACAGAATTTTTGGTCCGTTTACCGGGAGACGTGTCTATGCTTGCTAGAACATTATGGTGGAGACCAGGGAGCAGCTCCAGCTCAAGGAAGCGTTAAGAGGAATATACCGAGAGCTTTGTACGGTTAGCAACTCCTCCCTCCCTGATGAAGAAAAAGGAGCGAGGTTGCAGGAGTTGGACGCCCAAAGAATAAGCCTTGGCCATGAGATAGGTGATCAAAGGCTGAATATCTTGTGGCTAGCTGTCTTGGGCGAAACCAACTCCCCTCGCGTTGGCGACGGAAACCGAGCCGCGTCTAGAGAAGACATGGAACGTGCGGCCAATGGGTCGCCGGTCATGGCCCACGGCCAGACTGAGAATCATGTGGGCCCTAGCAATAGTCCTGCCCGACCACAGCTGCAACAGCGAGTCTGGACGACGGAAGACCAATCTCGGTCAGGGTATAGGAGGGAGTATCGGAATCTTATTATGAGAGACCAGTGATGTCGAAAAACCAGGTACAGTACCTGGCGTCCGCAATATCTCAGACAATGGCCCCCTTATTGACTAACCAGGATCGGCGAACGGCAGAGACGCTCCGCCCGATAGTTCCTCTAAAGGAACAGTTAAAGAGAGGATTCACGGTAGCATTCCCTCAGGCCTTCTCCCAAGCGTCGCCGACCCCTGTCCTACCAGCTGGGGCTGGGAATACTCCGGCTCACCGAGGGAACAACAGTCCCGTATGGTGGAACCAAATGCACTAGGGGGTCGCGACGTACCAGCCAGCCATAGCTCCACTACCACGTAGGGGTGTCCAGCCAACAGCCAACGCTCCAGCGGTACCACCTCAAGTGGCTATAGTACAGCAACCAGCGGCACAACAGCCAACTGCACAGCCAGCCATCGTTCCACTGCCACCAGGGTCTCTACCCGCCTTGGGCGGCGCCAGTCCCTCCTGCCGCCCCTCGTAATGTTCCCGCGGTCATTCCTCCAGCTGTACTTGTGGGGGTATCCAGCCTGCGGTCCAACCGGTAGTCCAGCCAGTTGCAGCGGCCCAACCCGCGGAAAACTTTTGGCCACGCAGAACGTACAACAATGAAGGGAAGTCATCAACTTCCTTCGTGATATAGAGCTAGAGGTTCGCTAGGGGGTCGGCATACGTATAGCAAACCATACCTGGATTGGATCGATAGAGCCCATACATTTCCCCTTGGCTTCAAAAGGCCAGAATTTGTCCAGTTTTTCGGAGATGGAACGGTTTTTACCATGGAACATGTGGCTAAATTTTCGGCCTAATGCGGAGACGCTGGGAACAATGAGTATTTGAAGCTCCGACTGTTTGGAGAGTCTTTGGCGGGACCAAATTTCCATTGGTATTCAACGTTAGAGCCGGACTCGGTCTAGTCGTGGGAAGCTGTGGAAAACCTCTTTCATGAACGTTTCTACCGGGAGCTGGAAGAGGTGACACTGTCGGACTTAGCCCATGTCAAACAAAAGGCCGACGAATTGATCTTGGAATTTGTGGCCAGGTTTAGGGACTTACGGGCCCAGTGTCCTATCCCGCTGCCTGAACAAGAGGCTGTCAACTTTCTCATTGATGGGCTCAAGCCCGAATACATAGAAAGGATGGCCGGAATCCAATTTAGGGATATGTCCCATCTGGCCGAGGCCGCTACTCGGATCGAGAGGGCTGGCAAATTCCAAAATGGCCCACGGGCCTATCGGAACGCTTATAGGGGCCCATACGAAGCAGCCAACCAAGAAGTAACGGATGATTGGCCCGAGAAATTTGACGACCCCAATGATGAGGTCTGCATCGTCAAATTTATGCATGGAAACCCTTATAAGTGTAAGGCCCTGAGAAAGACTGACAAGCCGCAGACCAACGTTAACCAAGATCGAAGGTTCGAACAGATGACTTACACCTTCGATCTAACGAAGGCTGACGAGATCTTCGATCAACTGCTGGAGGCTAAGCAACTAGGGTTGAATGGAAACCATCGAATTCCCCCGGAGACTGAAAGGGTTGGTAAGAAGTACTACAAGTGGCATAATACGTGGTCCCACGACACTGCCAATTGTGTTACATTTAGGAACCAGCTTCAGAAGGCCATCAACTCGGGAAGGTTGATCATACCGATGGAGGTGGATGCCAACCCTTTCCTGCCGAAGGTATCCATCAATATGATGTCTTTCTTGCCGGAAGTGCCCCCCCTCGGGGTAGATTGCACCCAGAAGGCTCCGAGGGATTTGCCTCGTCCGCAACTAGAGTTGGAAAAGCAAGAAGGCCAGCCTCCACAAGGGTCTACAATCAGGGTAACCCACGTGCACTTTAAGAAACAGTGTCCCACGTGCCAGCAGAGTGTGCCATCGGTTTATGTTAAATCCGAGGTAGTTCAGCAGGCTACAGAGCCAACGCCCCGGATGGTCAGACCTAAGGTTCCTGAGGATTTTAGGTGGCACAGAAATGAGCCCAAGAGAAGGTGGTCCGACGCACCTACAACGATGGAGCACATCGAGTATCTGGAGATCCAAAGGGAACGATATGGGCTCACCAGATCATAGCAACGACGCCTCCAACGACTAAAGCAAGACTTGGACTCGCAGCAGCGTCCCGCTCGTACTCCCTTGTGGCCATGGATAAGGCCAATGAGGCCCCATGCCGAAGAGTTAAGGGCCATGAGAAGGCCACTTGGCGAGCGTATGGTCATTCCCGTAACAAAGCTACAGACTCCCACGGGGGTCAGGAAGTTTGAGTCGTTCCTTAGTATCCCCAGGAGAGCCATTCCCCGGACGGGAATGAGTCCAGAGTACGTCAGGCGTCAGGGAAGGCCCGTCGCCGTAGAAGGAGAAGGATCACTTATGGTCCACAAAGATGAACGGGGAGTGAGGTGTCGGATCTCTGCCAAGAAAAGGTTAACCTTCCCAGAACCAAGCCCACGATAGTCCCAGGAAGCAGCTAAGCCCGGGAGGTCGAAGATAGGAAGGATGGCCTGGGTGCCCAAAGGAGACGAACCAGTGATCGAAGCCTTGGAGGATTTAGACTTGGAAGAGGTTGAGGACCTGGGCGACGAAAGTATCCAGTTTGGATCGGTCCCTATGAAGGCGACCATGAACATGGCCTATGTTTTGCCAAGGACCTCCATGGTTGTGAATACCCGACCCAAAATCACTTGGGCCTATTCACATTTCCTTTACACCTACTTCATAACCATCATCCAACATCTTTGGAGTCTCCACCCAAATTTTATTAAGGGACAAAAATTTGGGAAAAACCCTTCATATGACTCCATTTAGGCAACTAGATAGTGAACCAAAGATGCTGAACCCGGGGATTCGTCATGGATGGGAAGGTGTTAGGCACCCATCCATGTTGGGGCGAAGCCTTGTGAAATTGAAAGATTTTGTATGCCTTGTGCAAGTGTGCAAGTGTGAACAACGAAACACATAATAACTGAAACTAGAAAGAAAGGGGAGAAGAAGAAGTTTGGGCTTGAGTTTCCACCACTAGAAACCACCTACGTACCCCGGCGACCGAGTTCAAAGCCCACGTAGTTCTTGACATGGCATCACAACAGTCACATCGTCATAAACATCAACATCTCAGAAGCAATCGGTCAAGCAAAAGGGATTAAGATTACCTCTTGTAGCCCTCCTCTAGCTCCTTGGTTTGGGTTGTGTCTTCCACACAATTTCCTCCAACTCCTTAACTCAATCTTGAAGTTCTTCTTGATCTACCTCTTGCTGCCTTCAATGGTTGGTATTACCCACAAAATTCCACCAGAGTTTTGCCTATAGAACTATTTCTTAAGCTTGGAGAAATAGAGTTTCTCCAAGCTCCAAAGCTTATGAAGAGTGTGTGTGTAATAGAATGTGTGTCCTTTGAAATGTGTGTGAGGGGTCCTATTTATAGTGCTCTGGGAAGCCTAGAGGCGTGGACCTACTTAATGGTGAAGATTATGCCCAAGAATCTGGTCGAAAACCGCGCAGAATCGAATTAGGAATGAAAATCGGCAAAATCGGAGATTCTGGGCACTGATGACCGCCAGGTCCTGGCGGACATAGGGCCATGACCGCCAGGTCCTGGCGGACATCCCGAGATGACCGCCAGGTCCTCCCGAATTTGTGCGTTCTTTCCATTTTCGGCCCCCAATCCCCCTAATTCAGCCTCGATTCGATCCTACCCCATAATCATTCCCTAATCAACCCTGAAACACTTAATTACTTGATTACTACTCCTCTAAATCATTCCATAACTAATTAATTACACATTAGACACCCATTTTAAGTAAAATCATACCAAAAACACATTTACTAATTAAATGGTGATTTGATTCTGATCTTCCACGAAAATCAGAACCAAAATTAGTCTGCAAGTAAAGTGTTTATGTGCTAACTAAACTCTGAAGAATCCATTAACTTGGGCTCTCAAACCCATCCTCAATCCAAAGATAAATCGTCTCATTAAAATTGGATTAAAGATAGATAAAAGGCCCAAGTAATGAAATAAACACATTTCAGTGTAAATAAACCTTATTATATATTCTATCCTAAGATTAAATCATCTCATTAATCCTAGTAGTCCAATATAAAAGGCTCAAATTACTAAAATGCATTGTTTCCACTAAGATAAATTCTTAACGTGTTTTACTCCTAGGATCAAATCATCTCATTAACCCTAAGTTCAAACATGTTTAAAACCTAAACTTTGTGAAAAATTCGTGGGTCAAATTTGGGTGTTCACAGAAGCCCCTCGTTGATGAGTCCTTAGAGACTAAGGACGAAACAACGTAAGAAAAGGAACGACCAAATTTGAGTGATAGATGTGTGGTGTGTGCCAAGGGTCGGAGCATCCCATGCTCCTCTTCAGGAATCATCTCATCCTGAAGTTTTAAGGGACTGGCCCTCAGTTTTTGGGAATCATCTCATCCCAGATTTTCAGGATTCATCTCATCCTGAAGGTTGTTGATGGCCAGGAATTATCTCATCCCGGGGTTTTGGGAATCATCTCATCCCAAGGTTTGTGATAGAATCTTCTATCGGATCAAGAGATCTTATCCATGAGGATATAGCCACGCAATTAGAAGAGGGATCAAGAGATTTTATCCATGAGGATATAACCAAGCGACTAAGAGAGGGATCAAGAGATCTTATCCATGAGGATATAGCCAAGCGACTAAGAGAGGGATCAAGAGATCTTATCCATGAGGATATAGACAAGCGACTAAAGGAGGGATCAAGAGATCTTATCCATGAGGATATAGCCAAGCCACTAAAGGAGGGACCAAGAGATCTTAAATTTTGAGGCTGAACAAGCCCCTTATCCACAGCTGGAAGTCTACTCTATTTCTCAAGCTCACTAGTCCATAATCAACCCAGGGTCGGGTACCGTGCCCCTAGTATCATATATGTCTCATGCTTCTCGTGTTCTCCGGTTCCCTAGTGGGTTTGAAAGAGGTGGGGCGTGTCGTGCCCCCTTGCCTAGATGCGGGTACATCATGCCCCTGGTTCAACTCGAGGTAGGGCGTGATGCCCCCAGCATCATCTAATTGTGATTTGAAAAGACGGGATCTAACATGCCCCAAGTTCAAAATCATCTTGGGTGTCTCAACCCTTGGTCCAATAGGTGGGCCCACTACGCTCTTGGGAATCAATCAATCAGAGTGGGGTAGCATGCCCCAAGCAAATCTCAAATCTGCACGGGGTAGCATGCCCCAGAAATCTAATTCCAAAGATGTCGTAGCATACCCCTTGCAGCCTCATTAACCCGGATCATAGGCCCACCGTGCCCCTAATGGTAGGTTTAACCTCAAGGTCGATGTGCCTCTATTGCGTGATGTTACTTCGACGAGTTGGAAAAATAAGGCTTTATAGGCCCCCTTTTTTGGCTAACAACTCTAGGAAATGTAAGTCTACATCAAGTGATGAATTTCCAATGTTGTCACCTTTGTTGACCCTTTACCCTCAACCAAGTCTGCCTTGTCAAGAAATTTATGTTCTATATGTGAGTGATGCATGAGCATGTCTAAGTGTGTCGTCTTTTCAATGCATGGGGGTGCCCCTAGTTTCTATATGTGAGTTTTTGGATGCAAGTGTTTCCTAACTCTACATATATGGATGCAAGTGCCATCTATCTCTTTATAATGCGTTTGGGTGCAAGTGCCCCTAACATGATGCATGAGCATTGAAAATCATTCGAGCCAAGGTGAAAGTTAAGCAACTTGTGGAAAGGACGAATTATTCCATCAAAAATACTAAAGCTTCATATGAAGGATTCTCACTTGACCATGAACAATTTTTTTCAAATAAGAACCCCATGAGTGGTCGACTAAAAACTTCCAGGTGCATGAAAGATCATCTTACGAAGCGATGGGGTTGGAGGCGAGGAGACTTCATGAGAGCGGATGAGGTTCAGGCACTCCTTTTATGGCCAATGGCTACTCTCCCTATTTTTGCCTTAACTTTTGCCTAGACCGTCCTTTCGGATTTTCAATCTAGCAGGCGTGTCCTAACTTTTGCCTAGGCTGCCCTTTCGGGTTTTCAACCTAGCGGACTCCTTTTTTCAATTCTCTTTTTTTTTTTGCCTTTTTTTTTAAAGGGAGTAGCAACCACAAACCCTTGGAGGGTCACAATCGTGATGAGTCATAGGAGATATGCTTGAGAAGCAATTGAAGAGGTACGCGAATGGATAACCAGAGCTTGCGGGAGACCAATTAACAACCTTGAGGAAGAAAAAGTGTGCTCCAGAGAGAGGGATGATACTTTGTCGATCTTGAGAGACGGAGTCCAGAAAAATTGCATTTGAATACCCTCGTGGCATATTTCACCTTGAGATGCAAAAAACAAATTTCAATCTTGTCCATTGAACCAACCTAAAGACCGATTAGACTGGGCCCGTTGTCGGGTTACCTACATATCTGTGGATGTGGTGTTTGATTTGAGGTGTTTGTTAAGATAATGTCTTGTGGGAAGTCGAATGTGGTAGGTTTGTCGGAGAACACTTGTCTTTTTTTCATTCATGGCTTCCTCCTGATAAAAAATAGGTGATGAATCAATCATTTAGGCACTAAGGGTCAGTTTTCTTTTCCTTGTTCTTTCTTTCTTTTTTCTTTTCTTTTCTTTTCTTTTCTTTTTTCTTTTCTTCTTTTTTTCTTTTCTTTTCTTTTTTTTTCTTTTTCCACTTTTTTTTCGAGGGGAATGACCCGTTTGAATATGTGCATTTAGATAAAACTCTTTAGGAAGCTAGATTCATTTTCGGGAGGCAATTCTTTTAGACAAGTGTTCAAGGTGAATGTGACGGGGTGTATGTGGAGGTTGGAACGGATAGATGTATGAAGGTTAACTTGGGTTTGTGTTTGAAGGCTGAAAAAAGTAAGTGTTTAGGTAGGAATGATTTACACCCACAGAATCAGGTCTTCGTAGTTCATTGGAAGGTCCTCGGGTTAAGTCAAGGGACTTTCATGAAAATTGGTTAAATTTTTGCCACACAAGGATGAGGGAATAAAATTTTATTCCTTGAGAGGAACTAAAAGGTACAACTATTCAAATGCTTGAAAATAAAGTGAGTCTAATGGGATTAAACCATCACTCTTTATGGAAATTTAGACTCTCTACTCTCGATTCTCATCAATATCTATGCACAGTAGGCAATGTGAACAACCCCTTATCGATCAAGTTCTGAATGGCATGGCGCAAGCTTCCATAGTGGTCAACTGTATGTCCTTGAGTCTGGTGATACTCACAATATTTGCTTTGATCAGCTATGGGGTTTGCATATGGTTTCGGCTCTAGAGGCTTCAACAATCCGCCGTTTATGCACTGCTTGAACACTTCCCCAATGGGAATGGACAATGGAGTGAACTCTCTCTTTGGTGGAATGACCATACGAGGTGCATATGCATCCACATTATTGACTTCAATCATCCTTTTGTCATTATACCCTTGAGGTGGAGCATGTCTGGCAACCTTGACCCTTCCAGATGTTATGGCATCTTCCAATTGAATTCCTGCCTCAATCAGAGCCTTGAAGTTGGCATAATAGATGCCTATCATGTGGTCATAGTAAACTGGCTGAAGGTTCTTGATCACCATTTGCACTTGATCCTCCTCCGTGGGCCTACTCACCATCAAAGAGGCCTTGCTGCGCCACCTTAAGATGAAGGCCGAAAATGTTTCTTGGATCCCTTGCTTGGTTGTCTCAAGGTCCCTCTTGGTCACATCCACCTCAGTGTTGTAGTTGTATTGTTTCATGAACTCCTCGCACATATCCTCCCATCGGCCAATTTGGTTCTCATCCAAAGTCATGAACCATTTCAAGGCAGCTCCAGACAAAGTTCTCTGAAATAATTGGACCATCATCTCAGGCCCTATCCCCAAAGGTTACAGCGTCCTTACATAAATCTTTAGATGGGTTATGGTGCACCCGATCCCATTGAACTTTTCCATGTCAGGCATCTTGAACTTCTCGGGTAGACGGGCTTTAGGGAATAGGGATAATCGATCCAAGTTCCAGTCATCTTCTCTTCTCTTTATGCTTTTCACCATGTCCTCAAGCTTTTTGAGCCTGTCCTTATCGGCAACCCTTAGTTCCTTCCCTTCAGCTTTTCTTGCCCCTTGCTTCGAGGATTGCCCCTCGTTGTCTCCATTAGACTCAGCTTTCCTTGCTCTCACATCGTCGATAAGCGCCCTTAAATCAACATCGTCTAACTCGATCATCAACTCCTTCATCAAATCTGCTCTCTTGGTTTGTACTTCTTTTCTACCCATGGTGCCCTTTAGATATGCCTTTCATGAAATGAGGTTCATAGCCATCAAGAATCCTAGATTTGAGCTTTGTTTTATTTTTAAAAACGGTGCGGAAGTGTGATGGAATACATTCGCAAAACATTTTTCTCATTCTCCCAAAATATATATTGTATGAAGACTCAGGTTCAAAAAGGTTGGAAATTGAAAAATGAGACACCCTAGCTCGAATTCATTTTTGTGCTTTGAAAAACATGGAATGCAATGCCGAATGTATGCGAATATGAATTCCCTAAGACAAGGTAGGGCGACTGAACATATATGTCAACTGGGGAGACAACACCAAAAATTTATCATCGGTTTAAATATGTATACTCACACCCCTAGGATTTGTTTACCCGACTTGTCAGTTCACACTCTGCAAGCCCAGCGAAAGTTTTTTTGACTATACTCTTTTCTAGAATTTTTATATGTTTTTATGTTTATCGACATGAAAAACACAATATTTACAGTTACTTGAATTCACAACAATTAATCACTCAAATGTACAAACCACTTATTGATTCATCATGCATGAGATGCTCAAGGTATGCAGCTGGTTGGGGGCCAAAAGGTTGCCGCTAGGGAATAGGCTGACCTACTCACATGTGATAAAGAATATCGTGTGAGGTCCAAGGCCAATTAATCCCCATCATTGCTAAGCATCGAGAAACGGGTTCACTCAAACCACTATCACTTAAGGAAAGCATGTAGCAGATTTGGATTCCCTCGCCCTCTTTCAGTAAAGGTTCACATTAATTGTCATGAATGCAAGGCACTTATGATGACAAGTAAAAAGACACACAAGATTCAACAATTGCACAAAGTCTCTTGAACCCACTACTTCCCCAATGGAGTCGCCAGCTGTGAATACCCGACCCAAAATCACTTGGGCCTATTCACATTTCCTTTACACCTACTTCATAACCATCATCCAACATCTTTGGAGTCTCCACCCAAATTTTATTAAGGGACAAAAATTTGGGAAAAACCCTTCATGTGACTCCATTTAGGCAACTAGATAGCGAACCAAAGATGCTGGACCCGGGGATTCGTCATGGATGGGAAGGTGTTAGGCACCCATCCATGTTGGGACGAAACCTTGTGCAATTGAAAGATTTTGTATGCCTTGTGCAAGTGTGCAAGTGTGAACAACGAAACACATAATAACTGAAACTAAAAAGAAAGGGGAGAAGAAGAAGATTGGGCTTGAGTTTCCACCACTAGAAACCACCTACATACCCCGGCAACCGGGTTCAAAGCCCATGTAGTTCTTGACATGGCATCACAACAGTCACATCGTCATAAACACCAATATCTCATAAGCAATCGGTCAAGCAAAAGGGATTAGGATTACCTCTTGTAGCCCTCCTCTAGCTTCTTGGTTTGGGTTGTGTCTTCCACACAATTTCCTCCCACTCCTTAACTCAATCTTGGAGTTCTTCTTGATCTACCTCTTACTGCCTTCAATGGTTGGTATTACCCACGAAATTCCACCAGAGTTTTGCCTACAGAACTATTTCTTAAGCTTGGAGAAATAGAGTTTCTCCAAGCTCCAAAGCTTATAAAGAGTGTGTGTGTAATATAATGTGTGTCCTTTGAAATGTGTGTGAGGGGTCCTATTTATAGTGCTCTGGGAAGCCTAGAGGTGTGAACCTACTTAATGGTGAAGATTATGCCCGAAAATCTGGTCCAAAACCGCATAGAATCGAATTAGGTATGAAAATCGGCAAAATCAGAGATTCTGGGCAGGCGGACATAGGGGCATGACCGCCAGGTCCTGGCGGACATGGGGGCTTGACTGCCGGGTCCTGGCGGACATCCCGAGATGACCGCCGGGTCCTCCCGAATTTGTGCGTTCTTTCCATTTTCGGCCCCCAGTCCCCCTAATTCAGCCCCGATTTGATCTTACCGCGTAATCAATCCCTAATCAACCCCGAAACACTCAATTACTTTATTACTACTCCTCTAAATCATTCCATTACTGATTAATTACACATTAAACACCCATTTTAAGCAAAATCATACCAAAAACACATTTACCAATTAAATGGTGATTTGATTCTGATCTTCCACGAAAATCAGAACCAAAATTAGTCTGCAAGTAAAGTGTTTATGGGCATACCTGCTTTTGAACCATGCGGGCAATGCCCTCCGCAAGGCTCCACAACCTGTTAATTGGCGCACAAGGGTGAAACCAGTGCCCAATCTTTCAATGGTACGTACAAGCCCCGCTTGCACTACCCACACAATCAATTGGCCAATGATTTCCATGATGCATATGTGTGCAAATGCAATGCATAGCCCCAATTCGTGGGCAACAGATCAAGCCTACACAATTCCTTTAGCACACCTTAACACACAACCAAGCACCACTGGTGCACAACAAGATAGCTATGGGCCTTCTGCCCTAACACAGAACACATGACCAACACATCAAACACATTCCCCTAACTTACTTAGAAGTTATGCCTCTTTAGGCCTTTCTTCCCTTTGGATCTCCTTGTTATCTCCTGCCATACAAATATAAATCATCAGCCTTAAGCATAACAAGCATAGGTAGTCAAGTAAATATATAAAAGCACACAACTTGTGCACTGGACGCACCAGTTGGCTAGCCCCAAGCCAATTTGGCACTCCTGGTGCATCAGTGCGCATATCAACGCACCAATTGTCCCCCAAACCACAGTAACCCTTACTTGTGCCAATTGGTCTCCCTTTAAACCAATTGTGCACCTGCAAGGTCGATTAGGCACCTTTGGTGCCAATCACTTGTACTGGGCGTGCTAATTATGGCCATGGTAGGCCAATTTCGCACCAACCCCCAAAGGTTTGCCTTTGGCTCACCTTTCCTGCTCTTGTTCCTCTTAACCCTCAGAGCTCTCAATCACTCTTCAATTCCTCCTGTTTAGCACGAAAATGGCAGCTGTGAGACACTTGAGGTGCTTGCTTCCCTTTTGT
The DNA here is from genome assembly GCA_028386065.3 of Turnera subulata. Taxonomy (NCBI): domain Eukaryota; kingdom Viridiplantae; phylum Streptophyta; class Magnoliopsida; order Malpighiales; family Passifloraceae; genus Turnera; species Turnera subulata. The sequence goes on along the minus strand of JAKUCV010006968.1, from coordinate 47,474 downwards.
TGCATGAGCAAGCAAGTGACTAAGCAGCCACTTGCATGCTCAGCAGCTCTGGTGGCAGCACCTCATGCTCCCCTTGCCACCACCTGCTTACATACTTTTAACCAGCCATCACTAATTTTCACCATTCACCAGCACCTACCCTTGGTGAATTACGTTGATACCTGGCAACCCCCAATTGGCTGCGCCCACATAAGCACCACTGCACCAATTGGCACAGCAGCGTGCCAATTGCGCACCCATTGCATATAATTAGCACCAGCAACCAACCCACAATCTTACAAACCAATTCTCCTGCTTCCCTTTTCATCAAGTAAATTGTGCAAGCCCCGGTACATGGGTTACTACAATCACCTTCCCTTTTCGCATCACCCGTCCCCTCTTCCAAATCGTCCACCGCCCTCTCCACATCAACCCACCACCGCTGCCACCATTTCCCACCACTACCACAACACGATTACACCTAGACCTTCCCCCACTACACATCCTCATCAGCAAGTTCGCTCGCCTCTACCCACCACCAGAAACACCCCCCACCTTACTCGCCCTTCCTGCACCTCCAACCTCTTCCGAAACCAACACCCAAACCACACCAGACACCAATACAACCACCCCAACACAACAATACCGCCGCAAATGTCGGCGAGCACAAACCTCTGACACCATCATCGACCTCACCATCAACCCACCAACCGGCACCATGACCAACCCAAAGCCAATCGACATCAACCTCGAACCCACACCAGAACCATCCACCACCCCCACAGTTCCAATCCGCCATCCAAAACGCCCCCGCACCTGCTCCACCACCAAGGCCACTGCCACATCTAGCCGAACACAGCCCATCACCCCACAAACCAACAACGAGGAGCGATCCAAGCGAAACCAGGATTGCCCTCGCGAACCACCCACACCACCGCCCACCAATGAACCAGAGACAGAGGAGGAAGAAACACAGAGCAGAGACGACGAGGTAGAGGACATGCCACCCCCTGCTCAGCGCTTTATCTTCCAACTGTAAGTAACTGGGCATGCAAACAAAGAGACAATACGCGTAGTGGAAAACCCGGAAATAATGGAGGATCCATGTGAAACGGGGTAAACCGAATAACAAAATTTCGTACCTGGTTTGGTCGAGATCTTTCACTCAACTGATGATACGAATCAGCAAGAACCGGACAGAAATCCGACTCCTCTACGGTATCCACACGAACCGTCGATGACTGCTAGCAACCGTCACACGATCACTAACCCGAGCACTCCCGAACCGCAGTGCTAGCTGCAGAATTCCTAGAGCAAAAGAGCCTAGAGTGTTTTTCTCATAACTTTTGTGTATGTGCTTGTGTGTTTAGCTCAACTCAAATCTGCTCATACTTCACACTCTTACATGTATCACATATATGTTTACACGTTAGTTAATATAGAAAATGGCCAACCAATCATACATACATCTTATCATGCATAATTGTGTTTTCATTTTCTACACTTTAGTCACAATCATCAACATGATCATGTCTCCACTAACTCAATTATATATATCAACATATATATAAAACAACACATCCTTTCATGCCTTTTGGACAATAATTCAGGTTCAATAATTCTGGTAACTATTGAACCGAACAACCCAAATGACCCGGTCAAACCATGGTCTAACCACTAGCTCAATAACCTGGTCCAACCATGGTCTAACCACTAGCTCGAATCAACAGTTCTAAGTGTGTGACCCTGTGGGCACAAATCACGTTGGCAATAATTTAAAACTCTCATTTATAATTATAAACAATGAGCGGTGTCTAGCAACACATCATTGCTACCCAAGTGACCAGATCAGTACTGATTCATTATGCCTCAAAAAAATGTTATTATCCTTTCGTCACATTATCAAGATCAAACACGAGACATGGAATATGTCATTCTCGTATATGTTTAATCTAAGGTTTCTTGATCCCTGAGTTAACTGTGTGAAACAGATTTAAATGATATCCCCATATCACTTAATCTGAGCATGGCCATGCATTTATAGTTCAACTCTATCAACAGGCCCAACTGATAATATACCCGTTATAAGGGTTGGACGAATTCCATCTTGATCATACAAAACCCACTACACATTATATCATATACCCAATAATTACTCTAAGGTTCACTCATTTACGAATGACCAAGAGTAATATCAAAGTATATGACGCACATGTTGGGAACCTTGATGATCTCAGGTCCAAGGATAGTACATATAAGAACCACTAATGGCAACATATATATAACAGTCCATGTAGTGTTCTTATGTCGAGTCAGTCCAGACCACAAGTTCTCTAACTTGTACCCGTATGTAGAATTCATATCTCATATAATTCTCAATATACGCTAGTCTTATTTTATTATTAGAACCCATCCATAATAATAATCGACTAGGGACAATTTAAGAATATAAAATATTCTTAGGTTATAAATATGTGCAAGCGTTTATCACTGATAAACATATTTATTGGAATAAAACCTTACTAAATATACATGACTATATAATCATCCAATGATTGGCTTTTGGGTTTTACACTAACAATCTCCCACTTGCACTAAAGCCAATCATCCATGTATCTAATACTAAGGGATGTAGCATGACCATCATGCTTCTGTTGTGTGAGTGGCTTAGTTAATGGATCTACTACATTGTTCTCAAAAGGAACTTTGCACAGCCTCACATCGCCTCTAAGACAAAACACATATCCTGACTGCGATCTAAAGTCATCCCTGCCAGTTTGGAAGCTAGCATCTGTGTAACCCTTTACAACAAGCTCATCAACGCTTCCGTACACAAGGAATGCATGCTTAGTTCTTCTCAAGTACTTAAGGATATTCTTAACCCTGTCCAGTGACCTTCACTGGGATCAGATTGATATCTTCTTGTGACATTTAATGCATATGCGACATCCGGTCGAGTACATAGCATGACATACATGATAGATCCTATGGCTGACGCATAAGGGATTTTACTCATTCGCTCTCTCTCCTTAGATGTACTAGGACATTGATTCTTTGAGAGAGATATGCCATGTGACATGGGCAAGAAACCTTTCTTGGAATCTTGCATGCTAAACCTTTTAAGCACCTTGTCAATATATGTACTTTGACTTAGGCCAAGAAGCCTTTTGGATCTATCTCTATAGATCTTTATACCTAGCACGTAGGCAGCTTCACCTAAGTCCTTTATTGAGAAATTCTTTCCTAACCAAGTCTTTACAGACTCTAGTGTTGGAATGTCATTCCCAATGAGTAGAATGTGGTCAACATACAACAACAGGAAAACGATAGTGCTCCCACTAACCTTCTTGTAAACACATGGCTCATCTTCGTTCGTAATGAAACCAAACTGTTTGATTACTTCATCAAAATAAAGATTCCAACTCCTAGAAGCTTGCTTCAATCCATAAATGGATATTTGCAACTTGCATACCTTATTAGCATTCTCTGGAGTGACAAAACCTTCAGGTTGTGTCATGTACACATCCTCTAAAAGATTTCCATTAAGGAAAGCGGTTTTGACATCCATCTGCCATATCTCATAATCATGGTATGCAGCTATAGCCAATAGAATTCGGATGGATTTAACCATGGCAACTGGCGAAAAAGTTTCATCATAGTCAATACCATGAACTTGTTTGAAACACTTAGCAACCAATCACCCTTTAAAGGTAATCACATTACCATCCATGTTGGTCTTCTTCTTATAGACCCATTTGCACCCAATGAGTTTTACCCCTTCAGGTGGATCAACCAAGGTCCAAACCTTGTTTTCATACATGGATTCCATCTCAGAATTCATGGCTTCTAGCCACTTCTTAGAGTCTGAACCCGTAATAGCCTGCTGATAGGAAGTGGAGCTTCATCCATGAGCATTACATCTTCAGTTTGAGTCAAAAGAAACCCATATCTCTCAGGCTTATACCGAGTCCTATCAGACCTACGTGGTCCATGTGTTACAGGTATAGGATTTTCATCCACAACATCTTGTGGTTCCTGTTCTTGTTCCATCTCATCCTCTATAGCTAATTGTTGTACTCGAACTTCTTTGAGTTCTATTTTTCTCCCACTGATCTCTCTAGAAATAAATTCTCTTTCTAGAAAAATAGCAATACGAGCAACAAACACTTTTTGCTCCGTGGGATTATAGAAATAATATCCTTTAGTTTCTTTAGGATATCCAACAAAAAGACACTTGTCAGATTTAGGGCCGAGTTTGTCTGATGCCTGTCATCTTACGTAAGCCTCACAACCCCAAATCTTCATAAAAAACAAATTGGGACGTTTCCCAGTCCACATCTCATGTGGTGTCTTTTCAATCGATTTAGATGGAACACGGTTAAGTGTAAAGGCAGCAGTCAATAAAGCATGTCCCCAAAATGAAGAAAGAAGGTCAGTTTGACTAATTATAGAACGAACCATGTCTAACAGAGTTCTATTTCTCCTTTCAGATACACCATTCCATTGAGGTGTACCTGGTGGAGTAAGTTGTGATACTATACCACATTCCTTTAGATGATCAAGAAATTATCGGTCTAAGTATTCATCTCCTCGATCAGATCGAAGCATTTTAATACTCTTACCAAGTTGATTCTGTACTTCATTCTTGAATTCTTTGAACTTTTCAAAGAATTCTGACTTGTGCTTCATAAGATACACATAGCCATATCTACTATAATCATCAGTAAAAATAATGAAGTACTGAAATCCACCTCTAGCCTTTGTTGACATAGGCCCACATACATCAGAATGTATAAGGCCCAACAAGTCTGAAGCCCTTTCACCTTTACCGGCAAAAGGAGCCTTCGTCATTTTGCCCAGTAAACATGACTCACATGTCTCATATGATTCAAAATCAAATGAGTCTAAAAGCCCATCCTTATGGAGTTTAGAAATACGAGTCTCGTTTATATGGCCCAAATGATAATGCCAGAGATAGGTCGTATTAGAATCGTTTAATTTAACCTTCTTCGAATTAATGTTATAGATTGGTGTTTCTCGGTTCAGAACATACAAACCATTGCTTAAATATGCACCACCAAAATAAATTTCATTCAAATAAATAGAACAACAATTGTTCTTTATTACAAATGAAAAACCCTTCTTGTCCAGACAAGAAACAGAAATCAAATTCCTGCTTATAGTAGGTACATAATAGCAATCATCAAGTTCCAAAACCAAACCACTCGGTAAAGATAGATAATACGTCCCTACAACTAATGCAGCAACTTTTGCTCCATTTCCAACACGCAGGTCCACTTCACCCTTTGCTAATCTTCTACTCTTTCTCAGATCCTTCACATTTACACAAATGTGAGAACCACATCCGGTATCTAATACCCATGATGCAGAGATAGAAATATTAGCTTCTATAACAAGAATACCTGAAGCGGAAGTCTTACTTCCCTTCTGTTTCTTCACCTCCTCAAGGTAAATAGGGTAGTTACGCTTCCAATGGCCAGGTTTCTTACAATGGAAACATTGTCCTTCCTTTGCAATACCACCTTTGGGTTTCAGCACATGTGAACAAGAAGATGCACATGAACTAAACTTTTTGGCACATTTCTTCTCCTTGCTAAACTTGGCTTCTCCCTTTCCTTTGCCATTTCCAACCATCAAAATGTTGTTGGATTTATTAGCCTTTATCTGTTGCTCAACTGTTCCCAACATGTTAAGCAACTCAGAAAAAGATTTGTCAATGAAATTCATGACAAATTGGCTATAACTATCCGACAACGATTGCAGGACTAGATCAAAAGCCAACTCTCTTTGCAAAGGAAAACCTAGCCCCTCAAGGCTCTCAATGAATCCAATCATTTTGAGCACATGAGGTGTGATAGGTGATGACTCAGCCATCTTGTATTGGAATAATGCCTTTGAAGTCTCATACCTCTCATGCCTGGCTTGCTCTTTAAAGAGAATTTTCAAGTGTTCGATCATATCGAAAGAACCCAAATTCTTATGTTGCTTCTGAAGCTCAGAGTCCATAGCGATAAGCATAAGTGATGCAAACGGAGGCATGCTTAGAGGTTCGAGGAATGATGCACACCAAGGCAACCATGAAGGAAACAATGGCGACAAGCATGGGGCTTGAATGTATTCCAACAAACTCAAAGTTCATCATCATAAGCTTACTTTCAGTATGAAATCCAAAATTCGATCTCACAAGAAATTTAAGAAGAGATGAAGATTAAAGTCAAGAACGCGAAGAACATGTGCAGAAATTCCTGGAGCACACAGTCTCAGAAATAAATTCATATCTCGATCTCTACAACTCGGATTCCTGCGATCTTGGACTCTCTGGAAAGATAGGACAAATATCTGAAACCTTTATGTTGAGCCCAGAAGCTGAATTTGCCGTTTTCTTTAACTAAAATGCACTTGAAATCGACAGACAGATTCTGTCCGAAAATTCAGTTTTTTTGGTCTTTTTAATTATCAAGTCTAGTCCATTTTAATTGGGTTGATTAATGTGGGCTTTAGTTATTTGGGTTTTTTATTGTAAGGTTATAATTAGTGTCCAAGTTATGTGGGCTCAATTAAAATCCTAGTCCATCTAGTAATAGGAGTGACTTGAGGAGGTGACTTGAGGAGGTGGCCGACTTTAGGGTTGAGGAGGTGTCGACCTAGGTGCTTTTGATCCTCTATAAATAGAGACCTAGGGGTTCATTGTTAGACAGAATATTTGAGAAATAAAAAGGTTCAGAAAAGCTTGAATATTCTCACTACAAGAGAGGAGTCTCTTTTGTTTGTTTTTACTTTAGGGATTTGCTAACAATTGCAGGTAGTGATATTTGCCATTGTGATTCATATTCCTTTGTGCTTTGTTTTTTTATTGTCTAGCACCGAGAGATTAGGAGGTGGAGGGGCTATCGTGTCCATCTATTGCCTAGCACAGATTGTTAGTGTTAGTGTAATATGCCCAAAAGCCAATAATGGATGATTATTTGTAGTCATGTATACGCATTAAGGTTATTCCAATAAGTATCGTTTATGAGATAAACGCTTGCACATACTTATAACCCTAGAATATTTCATATTCTTAAATTGTCCCTAGTCGATTATTATTATGGAAGGGTTGTAATAATAAATTAAGACTAGCGTATGTTGAGAATTGCATATGTGATATGAATTCTACATACGGGTACAAGTTAGAGAACTTGTGGACTGGACCGACCCACATAAGAACGCTACATGGAACGTTATATGTTTTGTCGATAACGGTTCTTATAATGTATTGTCCTTAGACCTCTGATCATCAACGTTCTCAACATGTGAGTCATATGCTTTGATATTATTCCTGGTCATCCGTAACTGGATAGACGTAAGGGTAATTATTGGGTGTACGATGAGTGTGTAGTGGGTTTTGTATGATCCAGAGGGGATTCGTCCAACCCATATAACGGGTATATTATCGGAGTGTTTCTTGATAGAGTTGAACCGTAAATGCATGGCCATGCTCGGATAATGATATATGATATCATTGGTATCCATTTTACCGGTTAACTCGAGGATTAAGAAACCGAGATTAAACATATGCGAGATTGACATATTCTATGTCTCGTGTTTAATCTTGATAATGGGACGAAGGGACGATGACATGTTCCGAGGCACGTGGAATCAACATTGATCTTGTCGTTCGGGTGGCAATGATGTGTTGCTAGACGCCGCTCTTCGCTTATAATTGTAAAATGAGATTTTACGATTATTGCCGAACGTACAAGTGCCTACAGGGTCACACACATACAGCCGTTGATTCGAGCAGGTGGTTGAACCGTGGTTGGACCATGGTTGAACCAAGGTGTGGTTGGACCGCGGTTGGATCGTGGTTGGACCAGGGTCGTTTTGGGCTAGTTTGGTTCAATTATTGTCATAATAGTTTAACCAAACTAGTGCTGTGATGAGTTGTATGATAATGGATTAGTGGAGACATGTTTTGTGTGGAGACACAATCATATTGTCTAATGGTCCACCTTGTTGGCCATTAGCTCCCCTCCATTATGCATTTGTGTGGAGAGTAATCAGATTACTCTTGAGCCTCTTCCTCACTTGTCTTAGATAGTTTTCAGAGTCTTGAGAGTGTCTTGAGAGGTCTGAAAATTGAGAGGAAAAACACATACCATCCACTTCATTCTTTGAGAAAGAAAGAAGAAACTAAACACCACACAGCTCCCGTTTCCTGTTGCTAGCACACCAGTTCGGGAGAGCTCGGGTTGAAGTCGTGAGATGTTCTTCAACCGGTTACAGCGGTTCGTGTGGATACCGTAGAGGGGCGAGGCTTTTGTCTGACTCTAGCTGATTCGGTTCTACAGTTGGGTGAAAGACCTCAACCGTTACAGGTATGAAAAATTGTTATTCGGTTTAGCTCCCTTCACATGGATCCTCCATGTGTATCCGTTATTTTCGCTGCGCAAACATGTTGTATTTTTGTGCTTTTGATTGTCAATTGCATGAACCGGATACTTACAGTGGTAGCGGAGCTACTTGTGAAGCTCTAAACTGAATTCATGTTCATATGTTACATGTGATGTAGCTTGAACTTGTTTAGGTATATGTGATATGCTGGAATTCTTTTTAGTATATAAGATATGCTGAATTTATATATGCATATGTTTGATATGTTTTTAGTATATATACATGTTCTATATGATAAAGCATGATCATGTTATATTGTATTCAATTGTGTATATGTGATATATATGTTGTTGAGGTTGATTTGTCAAAAGTGTTTTGACAACAAGAACTTGATTGGTATGTGATATCAATCAAGATGTTATTGGTAGAAAGTCGAATGAGTTCGACAAGGGTGCTTGAAAGGTATATGATACCTACAACATTGATGTTTAAGCTTCAACATCGATGTTCTCTTAGGTCGATTGTCGACCGAGAGGTCAAAACATCGATGTTTAAGTGTTAACATCGATGTTCTATGCACTCGGAAACCTCCAACATCGATGTTTGATGGTCAACATCGATGTTTTGATGGTTCGGCGACCTCCAATATCGATGTTTGATAGTCAACATCGATGTTTGAGGGTTCGGCAACCTCCAACATTGATGTTTGAGTGTCAACATCGATGTTTTGCAGATTCGCAAACTCCAAACATTGATGTTGAAGGGTTCAACATCGATGTTGTGGAACCTAGTAACTTCAACTGCAAATTCGAGGCAGAAGGAAGCCGAATTGTGTCTAGCTTGAACAGCAAAGTTGTAGCCCTACTTCTTAGCTTTCCAGGGACACCAAGTTTGCACAAATCCGAGCTCTACAGCTCAGGATATGGCCGAAATACTAAGTGCTGCCAAATAGTTGGGAGAATCAGATTCTCAAAACATCGATGTTCAAGTAAGACATCGATATTCACATGTATTTTGGTTTCCAAATTTACATGACATCAATGTATGATTTATCAAGAACAAGCATGTGATGTGTCGAAATTATATGTTGATGAAAATATTATGTTCTTAGTTGCCTTCCATGATAAGCACTCATCATTGCTTAGATCAACACTAGGTAGGTTTTGCCAAAGCAAGGTGCCTATGTTTATCCTAGCAAGGTGCGAGTGGATAATTGCAATATCTCGACTGCTTATTGTGGGTTTGGACTTAACTAAGTCATCTTAATAGGATTAAGGACTTAGAGGCAAGGGTTGAGTAATGTCTATGAGATAGAAATGGACAAAGTGTTGTTCACTCAACTATCCAAGAGTTACATGAGATGTAATTGACAAGAGTTGTCTACCTAAATAACTATTGATATATGTGATCAGCCAAAGCTGACATATGCTGTAGTGAAATATGGATCTTGGCCTACTTATATAATTGTCTTGATTTATGTAGTAGGAGCACATTTAATAGAATTCCTTGTTAAATGTATTTGTAAGCATGACTCTTATTTGTGTGAGTTGATCATTGTTGTAGAGTTTCCATTGCACTAAACACTAGCACATTGTCACTGCGATCGGTCCTTGAGAAGGAAAAGTTAAACGGGAATAACTTCCTGAAATGGTATCATAACTTGAGGATTGTCCTCAAACAAGAAAAGAAATTGTATGTCCTCGAAGGGCCCGTTCCGAGTGAACCGGCGCCTAGTGCACCAAGAGCAGAAAGGGATGCTTATAAGAAGCATCTAGATGATGCATTGGGCATTGCTTGCCTAATGCTGGTCACCATGGACTCTGAGCTTCAGAAGCAACATGAGAACATGGGGGCGTTCGATATGATCGAACACCTTAAGATGCTCTTTGAGGAGCAAGCAAGGCATGAGAGGTACGAGACCTTTAAGGCATTGTTCCAATGTAGAATGGCTGAATCATCTCCTGTCAGACCTCATGTGCTTAAGATGATTGGATACATCGAAAGCCTTGAGGGTCTAGAGTTTCCTTTGCAGAAGGAATTGGCTGTTGACCTAGTCCTGCAATCGTTGCCGGAAAGCTACGGTCAATTTGTCATGAACTTCAATATGAACCATCTTGACAAGTCCTTGTCCGAGTTGCTCAACATGTTGGGAACAGCTGAGCAACAAATGAAGGCAAGTAAATCCAATAGCATATTGATGCTTGGAGGTGGCAAAGGAAAGGGTAAAGCTAAGATGAAGAAATCTACCAAAAAGTTTGGTGCATCTTCTTCACAAATGCTGAAACCTAAAGGTGGTATTGCAAAGGAAGGCGAATGCTTCCATTGCAAGAAGTCTGGCCATTGGAGACGGAACTGCCCGGTTTATCTTCAAGAGTTGAAGAAGAAGAAGGGAAGTGAGACTTCCACTTCAGGTATGTTCGTTATATAAGCGAATATCTCTATCTTTGCATCATGGGTATTAGATACCGGATGTGGTTCTCACATTTGTGTAAATGTGCAGGAACTAAGAAAGAGTAGGAGATTGGCTAAGGGTGAGATAGACCTACGTGTGGGTAATGGAGCAAGAGTTGTTGCATTAGCCGTAGGAACTTACTATCTATCCTTACCGAGTGGTTTAGTTTTGGAACTAGACGATTGCTATTATGTACCAACCATTAGCAGGAATCTGATTTCTGTATCTTGTCTTGAAAAGAAAGGATTTTCATTTGTAATAAAGGACAATTGTTGTTCCATTTATTTCAATGATGTAAATTATGGTGGTGCATATTTCAGCAATGGTTTGTACGTTCTAAACCTAGAAACCGCAATCTATAACGTTAACACGAAGAAGGTTAGAACGAATGATTCCAATGAAACGTACCTTTGGCATTGTCGTTTAGGCCATATAAACGAGACTCGTATATCTAAACTCTATAAAGATGGACTTTTAGACTCATTTGATTATGAATCATTTGAGACGTGTGAGTTGTGTTTGTTAGGCAAAATGACGAAGGCTCCTTTTATCGGTAAGGGTGAGAGAGCATCGGACTTATTAGGTCTTATACATAGTGATGTATGCGGACCTATGTCCACACAGGCTAGAGGTGGTTGTTCATACTTCATTACATTTACTGACGATTTCAGTAGATATGGCTATGTGTATCTAATGAGACACAAGTCTGAATCCTTTGAAAACTTCAAAGAATTCAAGAATGAAGTACAGAATCAACTCGGTAAAAGTATTAAGATGCTTCGATCAGATCGAGGAGGTGAATACTTAGACCGAGAATTCCTTGATCATCTAAAGGAGTGTGGTATAGTATCACAGCTCACTCCACCGGGTACGCCTCAATGGATTGGTGTATCCGAAAGGAGGAATAGAACCTTGTTGGACATGGTTCGTTCGATGATGAGTCAAGCTGACCTTCCTCCTTTGTTTTGGGGACATGCATTATTGAGTGCAGCTTTTACACTAAACCGTATTCCATCTAAATCCGTCGAAAGGACACCATATGAGATATAGATTGGGAAGCGTCCCAATTTGTCTTTTGTGAGAATTTGGGGTTGTGAGGCTTACGTAAAACGTGAAGCTTCGGATAAACTCGACCCTAAATCCGACAAGTGCCTCTTTGTAGGATACCCTAAGGAAACGAAAGGGTATTATTTCTATAATCCTTTAGAGCACAAAGTGTTTGTGGCTCGGACTGCTATTTTTCTAGAAAGGGAATTTATTTCTAGAAGAATCAGTGGGAGGAAAGTAGAACTCGAAGAAGTTCGAGAGATAAAGGCTGAGATGGAACAAGGGCAGGAACCACAAGAAGTTGTGGATGAGATTCCTGTGCCTGTAAACACATGGACCACGTAGGTCGGATAGGACTCGATATGAGCCTGAGAGATATGGATTTCTCATGACTCATGCTGGAGACGTGATGCTCATAGATGAGGATGAGCCCACTTCCTATCAGCAGGCCATTACGGGTCCGGACTCTGAGAAGTGGCTAGAGGCCATGAATTCGGAAATGGAATCCATGTACGAAAATAAGGTATGGACCTTGGTTGATCCACCCGAAGGGGTAAAACCCATTGGGTGCAAATGGGTCTTTAAGAGAAAGACCGACATGGATGGTAATGTGATTACCTATAAAGGGCGATTGGTTGCGAAAGGTTTCAAGCAAGTTCATGGTATTGACTATGATGAAACTTTCTCACCGGTTGCCATGGTTAAATCCATCCGGATTCTATTGGCTATAGCGGCATACTATGATTATGAGATATGGCAAATGGATGTCAAAACCGCCTTCCTTAACGGGAATCTTTTAGAGGATGTGTACATGACACAGCCTGAAGGTTTTCTCAATTCAGAGAATGCCAATATGGTATGCAAGTTGCAGAGATCCATTTATGGATTGAAACAAGCTTGTAGGAGTTGGAATCTTCATTTTAATGATGTAATCAAAGAGTTTGGTTTCATCAAGAACGAAGATGAACCATGTGTTTACAAGAAGGTTAGTGAGAGCACCATTGTTTTCTTGTTGTTGTATGTTGACGACTTCTTGCTCATTGGGAATGACATTCCGACACTACAGTCCGTAAAGACTTGGTTAGGAAAGAATTTCTTGATGAAGGACTTAGGAGAAGCTGCCTATGTGTTAGGTATAAAGATCTATAGAGATAGATCCAAAAGGCTTCTCGGGCTAAGTCAAAGTACGTATATTGACAAGGTGCTAAAGAGGTTTAGCATGCAAGATTCCAAGAAAGGGTTCTTGCCCTTGTCACATGGCATATCTTTCTCAAAGAATCAATGTCCTAGTACATCTAAGGAGAGAGAGCGGATGAGTAAGATTCCTTTTGCTTCGGCAATAGGATCTATCATGTATGCCATGTTATGTACTAGGCCGGATGTCGCTTATGCTTTGAGTGTCACAAGCAGATACCAAGCTGATCCCAGTGAGTGTCACTGGACAGCAGTTAAGAACATCCTAAGTACTTGAGAAGCACTAAGGATGCATTCCTGGTTTATGGAAGCGTTGATGAGCTTGTGTAAAGGGTTACACAGATGCTAGCATCCAAACCGATAGGGGTGATTCTAGATCGCAGTTAGGATAGGTGTTTTGTCTTGGAAGTGGTAATGTGTGCTGGAAGAGTTCCAAGCAAGGTACTGTATGCTGGAGGAGTTCCAAGCAAGAGACAGTAGCCGACTCTACAACTGAGGCTGTGTATAGTTCCTTTTGGGAACAAAGTAGGAGATCTATTGTCTAATCTTCTCACGCAGCAGAAGCACGATGGTCATGCTAGATCCACATGTATGAGATATATGGATGATTGGCTTTAGTGCAAGTGGGAGATTGTTAGTGTAATATGCCCAAAAGCCAATCATGGATGATTATTTGTAGTCATGTATACGCATTAAGGTTATTCCAATAAGTATCGTTTATGAGATAAACGCTTGCACATACTTATAACCCTAGAATATTTCATATTCTTAAATTGTCCCTAGTCGATTATTATTATGGATGGGTTGTAATAATAAATTAAGACTAGCGTATGTTGAGAATTGCATATGTGATATGAATTCTACATACGGGTACAAGTTAGAGAACTTGTGGACTGGACCGACCCACATAAGAACGCTACATGGAACGTTATATGTTTTGTCGATAGCGGTTCTTATAATGTATTGTCCTTAGACCTGTGATCATCAAGGTTCCCAACATGTGAGTCATATGCTTTGATATTATTCCTGGTCATCCGTAACTGGATAGACGTAAGGGTAATCATTGGGTATATGATGAGTGTGTAGTGGGTTTTGTATGATCCAGAGGGGATTCGTCCAACCCATATAACGGGTATATTATCGGAGTGTTTCTTGATAGAGTTGAACCGTAAATGCATGGCCATGCTCGGATAATGATATATGATATCATTGGTATCCGTTTTACCGGTTAACTCGAGGATCAAGAAACCGAGATTAAACATATGCGAGATTGACATATTCCATGTCTCGTGTTTAATCTTGATAATGGGACGAAGGGACGATGACATGTTCCGAGGCACGTGGAATCAGCATTGATCTTGTCGTTCGGGTGGCAATGATGTGTTGCTAGACGCCGCTCTTTGCTTATAATTGTAAAATGAGATTTTACGATTATTGCCGAACGTACAAGTGCCTACAGGGTCACACACATACAGCCGTTGATTCGAGCAGGTGGTTGAACCGTGGTTGGACCATGGTTGAACCAAGGTGTGGTTGGACCGTGGTTGGACCAGGGTCGTTTTGGGCTGGTTTGGTTCAATTATTGTTAGAATAATTTAACCAAACTAGTGTTGTGATGAGTTGTGTGATAATGGATTAGTGGAGACATGTTTTGTGTGGAGACACAATCATATTGTCTAATGGTCCACCTTGTTGGCCATTAGCTCCCCTCCATTATGCATTTGTGTGGAGAGTAATCAGATTACTCTTGAGCCTCTTCCTAACTTGTCTTAGATAGTTTTCAGAGTCTTGAGAGTGTCTTGAGAGGTCTAAAAATTGAGAGGAAAAACACATACCATCCACTTCATTCTTTGAGAAAGAAAGAAGAAACTAAACACCACACAGCTCCCGTTTTCTGTTGCTAGCACACCAGTTCGGGAGAGCTCGGGTTGAAGTCTTGAGACTTTCTTCAACCGGTTACAGCGGTTCGTGTGGATACCATAGAGGGGCGAGGCTTTTGTCTGGCTCTAGCTGATTCGGTTCTACAGTTGGGTGAAAGACCTCAACCGTTACAGGTATGAAAAATTGTTATTCGGTTTAGCTCCCTTCACATGGATCCTCCATGTGTATCCGGTATTTCCGCTGCGCAAACATGTTGTATTTTTGTGCTTTTGATTGTCAATTGCATGAACCGGATACTTACAGTTAGGAGGTGAAGAACAACGGTGCATAAAGTGTGCACGATTGGTAGTGATTTGAGATCGGGACAATCTTAGATACGAAGGTGCTTCTAGGGCAGGCTAGGTGTGTTGATAAGGCAAGCAACATCCAATGCTTCATCAACATGCTTCTTGTAAGCATCCTTTTCTGCCCTAGGAGCATTAGGTGCCGGTTCATCAGGAACAGGTCCTTCAAGGACATACAATTTCTTTTCTTGCTTGCATGAACCGGATACTTACAGTTAGGAGGTGAAGAACAACGGTGCATAAAGTGTGCACGATTGGTAGTGATTTGAGATCGGGACAATCTTAGGTACGAAGGTGCTTCTAGGGCCGGCTAGGTGTGTTGGTAAGGCAAGCGACATCCAATGCTTCATCAACATGCTTCTTGTAAGCATCCTTTTCTGCCCTAGGAGCATTAGGTGCCAGTTCATCAGAAACAGGCCATTCAAGGACATACAATTTCTTTTCTTGCTTGAGGACTATCCTCAAATTGCGATTCCACTTAAGGAAATTATTTCCATTAAGTTTTTCCTTCTCAAGGACTGATCGCAGTGACATAGTGCTTGTGTTTTGTGCCATGATAATTCTACAATGATCAATTCACACAAATCAGAGTCATGTATACAATCATTTAACTAGGATTTTTATTACATGATACTCCCACTATAAATCAAGATGATAATGAGTGGGCCAAGATCCATATTTCACTACAAGATAAGTTAGCTTTGGCTAATCACTTATATCATAGTTATTTAGGTAGACAACTCTTTGTCAATTACATCTCATGTAACTATTGGATAGTTGAGTGAACAACTCTTGTTCTTGTCTATCTCATAGACTTATCTCAACTCTTTGCCTCTAAGTCCCCAATCCTATTGAGATGACTTAGTTAAGTTCAACCCACAATAAGCAATTAGGATATTACAATTATCCCATCGCACCTTGCTATGATAAACATTGGCACTTTGCTTTGGCAAACCTACCAAGTGTTGATCTAAGTATAGATGAGTGCTTATCAATGGAAGGCAACACATGAATAACTTAATATTTAGCATCTTGCTATGATAAACATTGGCACTTTGGTTTGGTAAACCTACCAAGTGTTGATCTAAGCATAGATGAGTGCTTGTCACCAAATTATTTCCATAACATGCATGTGATCACATATCGCATATACAATCATTTATAATCAATACCAAGCTTTGTGATATGATTATAAAAGGATAAACATGTTAACAAGCAATCAACATATTGTTCATATATCATTAAGATCATAAGAACATGTTGTCTAGCATGCAAAACATCAAATTGATTTGCAGAATTTCAGAACATCGATGTTTAACCTTAGAACATCGATGTTTGAGAATTCTAGAACTTCAAGTAAGTTGGAAGAATCACAAAACATCAATGTTTGGTCATGAACATCGATGTTTGACCTTAGAACTTCGATGTTTAACCTTAGAACATCGATGTTTGACGATGTTTGAGAATTCTGGAATTTCAAGTAAGTTGGCAGAGTCTCAGAACATTGATGTTTGGTCACAAACGTCGATGTTTGGAGTTTCAGAATTCCAGAACATCGATGTTGACACTTAAACATCGATGTTTGAAGTTTCTGGATTCCAGAACATCGATGTTTAATCCTTAAACATCAATGTTTAAAGTTTCTGGAACTCCAAATGATTGGCAGGTTGCTCAGAACAATGATGTTTACATCCTAAACATCGATGTTTTGACCCCTCGACCGACAATCGACCAAAGAGAACATCGATGTTTACATCTTAAACATCGATGTTTTGGTAACATATACCGTTAGATCAACCTTGTCGAGCTCATTCGACTTCCTGCCGAAAACAAACTTTGATTGATATCATATACCAATCAAGAACTTGTTGTCAAACATCTTTGACGGATCTGACTTCAACATATCACATATATGAGAATCATAATGTTCTAGTTTAAACATATATACAACAGATGCATAATAAACTATGATCAAGTTATGCTGCTTATACAATCATGATCAAACCACATCACATATAGCATATCATCCATATAAGCAACTAATTCGGTTTAGTGTTTCACAAGAGGCTCCCCTATCACTGTAAGTAACCGGGCATGCAAACAAAGAGACAATATGCGCAGCAGACAACCCAGAACTAAAGGAGGATCCATGTGAAACGGGGTAAACCGAATACCAAAATTTCGTACCTGGTTTGGTCGAGATCTTTCACTCAACTGATGATACGAATCAGCAAGAACCGGATATAAATCCAACTCCTCTACGGTATCTACACGAACCGTTGATGACTGCTAGCAACTGTCACACAGTCACTAACCCGAGCACTCCCGAACCGCAGTGCTAGCTGCAGAATTCCTAGAGCAAAAAAGCCTAGAGTGTTTTTCTCACAACTTTTGTGTATGTGCTTGTGTGTTTAGCTCTACTCAAATCTACTCATACTTCACACTCTTACATATATCACATATATGTTTACACGTTAGTTAATATAGAAAATGGCCAACCAATCATACATACATCTTATCATGCATAATTGTGTTTTCCATAATCTATACTTTAGTCACAATCATCAACATGATCATGTCTCCACTAACTCAATTATATATATCAACATATATATAAAACAACACATCCTTTCATGCCTTTTGGACAATAATTCAGGTTCAATAATTCTGGTAACTATTGAACCGAACAACCCAAATGACCCGTTCCAACCATGTTCCAACCGTGGTCTAACCACTAGCTCAATAATCTGGTCGAACTATGGTCCAACCATGGTTTAACCACTAGCTCGAATCAACAGTTCTAAGAATGTGACCCTGTAGGCACTAATCACGTTGGCAATAATTATAAATTCTCATTTATAATTATAAACAATGACCGGTGTCTAGCAACACATCATTGCTACCCAAGTGACCAGATCAGTACTGATTCATTATGCCTCGGAAAAATGTCATTATCCTTTCGTCACATTATCAAGATCAAACACGAGACATGGAATATGTCATTCTCGTATATGTTTAATCTAAGTTTTCTTGATCCCTGAGTTAACTGTGTAAAACAGATACAAATGATATCCCCATATCACTTAATCTGAGCATGGTCATGCATTTACAGTTCTACTCTATCAAGAGGCCCAACTGATAATATACCCGTTATAAGGGTTGGAGGAATTCCTTCTTGATCGTACAAAACCCACTACACATTATATCATATACCCAATGATTACTCTAAGGTTCACTCATTTACGAATGACCAAGAGTAATATCAAAGTATATGACTCACATGTTGGGAACCTTGATGATCTCAGGTCTAAGGATAGTACATATAAGAACCACTAATGACAACATATATATAACAGTCTATGTAGTGTTCATATGTCGGGTCAGTCCAGATCACAAGTTCTCTAACTTGTACCCGTATGTAGAATTCATATCTCATATAATTTTCAACATACGCTAGTCTTAATTTATTATTACAACCCATCCATAATAATAATCAACTAGGGACAATTTAAGAATATAAAATATTCTTAGGTTATAAATATGTGCAAGCGTATATCACTGATAAACATATTTATTGGAATAAAACCTTAATAAATATACGTGACTATATAATCATCCAATGATTGACTTTTGGGCATTACACTAACACCTACCTGCAAGCGCCAGCCACCGACGCGCCTGGGCATTCGCACAAACCCAGACAGTGCTTGTCAGCCGGTGGCTGGATATGGATGCACTCAGAGCCACCGAAGCCAGGAATGGCATGCGCAAATTCCTCTAACCAGTAGGGTGGTTGTTGTTTGCCACCCTAGGAGAGCCCACCTACGCTGACCTAACCCGCGAATTCTTTAGTTCGCTCTCCTACCAGCCCCCATAGGGTCAGGAGCCCGGCACAGCACGATTTCATCTGAGCAACGAAAATAGGGTTCTCATCGTTGCCCAGTTAAATCAGATACTTGGGCTACCAAATGAAGGACACCAAGAGAGGCCAGCAGACTTTACCGTGGAGGACTTTTGGAATGACATCTCCACTGACCCCGGATACAACTCCTCCACCAGTTCAGCCACATCATTCCGTAGCCGCGCACTGCGCAACATCCAGCACTTCCTGTCCCACAACATCTACGACAGAAACAGGAGTCGCTTGGCTGTTCAACACGAGGAGCTGTTCATCCTCTGGTGCATGGTGCACCGCCAACCCCTCAACACCGGCGCCTTTATCCTTCGTCGATTCATCACACAAAGGAAGGCACCATACCTTCCAGGCGCCGGCATAATCACAAGGATTGCGCGCCACTTCCACCTTCCCCTGCCTAGTTTTGAGTTGGTTAGCGGAACCGTCTGGATCGACCGCGGCATCCTCAATAGGATGCACCTACCCGCCCCATAGCCTCAAGAGAACAACCAGGAATAGGCTGAGGCTGTGGCAGAAGAACCAGAAGTTGCACCACCAGCACCACTGCCTCAAAGAC
The DNA here is from genome assembly GCA_028386065.3 of Turnera subulata. Classification (NCBI taxonomy): domain Eukaryota; kingdom Viridiplantae; phylum Streptophyta; class Magnoliopsida; order Malpighiales; family Passifloraceae; genus Turnera; species Turnera subulata. Next base: position 27,711 of record JAKUCV010006968.1, on the reverse strand, counting down.
AGGATCAAAACGACCCTGTACAGCCCCAACATCCTGCCACACAACCAGCAGAGCAACCACAGGCGCAGCCTCAAGCACAGCCTCAGGCTGTGACTCGAGACCAAGTGCTAGATATCTTTGAGCATATGCAAGATTGGATTGGGCAGCAAATCCTCCCTGTCCTTCAGAACCAAACCCGCATTCAACAGACCCTTGCTGCTCACGGAGAATGCCTGCAGCGCCTCCAGGAGAGCATTACTGCACAAGAGATGCACCTGACCTCCTCTTTGGGAGAAGCACGCACACACCTTAACAGGGGCATCACTGAAATGCGCGGAATCACACAGACCCAGGGCCGAGCCATGACTGACTTCCATAGCCAGTACATGGCCCAGCATGTGCAATTGACAGAAACCCTCAATAATTTGATGAACATGGCACGTGCCCTGACGCAGTCACCACAGGCAGGACCACCACCATCCAGCCACAAGCGCCAACGTCACTAACTCCACCTTTCCAGCACCTCTAGTCTAGTTTTAGGATGTCTAACCCCTACCACATAGGATACAACTTTCAGTTTGGGGTATTTATCTTTGTGTTTAGAATTAAACCCTTTGTCTTTCATTTTCGGTAATGTGTGTTATTTTGCTTGTCTTTATAGTGGCATTGCACCTTTCTTTTGTTTAGTTTTAGCAGTGAGGACACTGCAAGTTTTCAGTTTAGGGTATTTTAGGGTGCAATTGCCATTTTATGCCTTTTCTGTTAATTCAATGCAAATTCAAATGCTTATCTATTTTTCATTTTGCTTCTCCACAGTGTGAGCCTGTCCTTATATTTAAGCATCTTTAATATTTTCCATTTAATTCTGCTCATACTCTATTCTCAGGATTTGTCTCATTTCCAAAACAAGCAGAACAGGCATAATCGAACAATTGCACTCCATGAAATCTGTTAGATAAGAAGGATCTTGCTAAATGTTTTTCTACACGACACAGGCTCAGCCTGTCAAGCTCAGAACAGACCCTTGTCTCTGTCAAGGCGAAATTCAAGCAAGAGTCCTTCAAGCAAGGAAAGGATCTAGGCCATCTTTTGCATACCAACAGATCACATAAATCCATACCACACTCATCAGTCCATTGCAACCCCATTTGAGCCAACTAGGATGGCCCTAATTTATTTCTTCACCCTGCTCACCTTACCTCAACCACTTGAAGCTGAAACAGGGGCCATCATGTGCCAAGGCACAATTTCATTCAAACAGCCTCACCCTGTTGATGAGTCTGTGAGCGAGATTCAATCCCATCAAGCATCTGAGACTGTTTGCACTTAACAAATACATACGCAGAATGTTACCACACATCTTGTACTGCCCTCTTCCCAACTGTAAAAAAAAAAACATGGGAAGGAGAAATGAGGAGAAAAGAAACATTTTGAGAATCAGACTCCATCTCAAACAAGAGGATATATTGAGCCTCTGGGTAGCATGAAAATTCAAGGGATGTGGAATCAAACAGTCCCTATACAGCCTCAGACTGTTTTCAAATTATACTAAAGGTTTCAAGTTCACAGGCCACCAACACTTGCTCAGTCCAACCACCATTCATTAACAACCATCACCCTAACCTCGATACAACATAGAAAAGTCCTGGAGATCCTTGCTTGATGATTGTTGTACATTAGTGGAGATAAGGGATGATGGGTCTGCATATGAGGTAATGTTTTTTCACTTCCCAAAAAAAATGATTCTGGCAGGATCCCTTTGTCGATAGAAGATTGGAGGTTAGTTGCAAGATTATTCCTATAAATTTGTATGACAAAAACCACTAACAAGAAATTTGATTGGAGTTGATGCAGTTTTAAAGGAAAACAAGGGGATTCCTAAATTAAGGCGTCACATGGGAGAAACCCGATGAAAATTTGGATGCATTGGAACTACCCTTACTTCTTTCCAAAATCATGCCTTCTTTTCTTTTTCTGATTGCTTGAGGACAAGCAAAATCTTCAGTTTGGGGTATTTTGATGCATGTGAAATATGCATAGCTTAGGGCATAATTTTGGACTCAAATTGTTCTAAATTCATTATGATTATATGCCTCCTATGCAATATTCCACTATATTCCTCCAATGTCCATCCCTTACTGTATGATTAGTGATTTCAGGTGCATTTCGATCAATTCAAGAGGATTTCATTGAAGAATGTAAAGATACAGCATCAGCCACAGCATGAGCCTGTGACTGAACTTGTGAGCCTGTCCATAAGGCTGTTGTTCATCAAGAATTCAATTGAAAGCCTCAAACCACCCTCAAATCACAAGATTTCCACTGAAGCTCGTTGCCCTCACTTTGATCTGAGAAGTCCTCATGACACCTCATCATTGGCAGAAGAAGCAGAAATCAATTGAAAGGAAAGTTGAAGAAGAACTGCAACAGACCCAGGCACAACATCAGCTTGTGAGTCCTGCAAACCCAGAAATTGTAGAAGGAATATAAAATTTACACCACTTGCACCACCTGCTCCACCGATATAAACAAACATTATCCTAACGTCCCAGAGCACTTTCCAGGGAAAAAGGAGTAAGCACATGCCACTCAGAGGGAATCCACCTTAAAGAACATTTATCCTCTGCAAAGGGCACCTTGGAACTTACAATCCACCAACCAACTTGCTGCCCATCACGCCTATCCTGACAACACACGCTGGAAAACTGACGAGCCAACTTGCCCAAACGCCCATACTTTCCAGCAAGTTGGGAGGAAGAAGAACGGGAGAGTTGCACCTAGAAAAGAGGTAGAGAGAAGAAACGAAAGGAGGCAGAATCCCATCGACAAAGGCACCCCTGAAATTTACAAAATTCCTGGAACAGAGGTGGGACCCAGAAACACCAAGGGTCCAAGGGAAACACGATTCTACAGTCTTTCTGGGCAGTAATCGTGTTGTCCCTAACCTCTAGATTGTCCAAAATACTATGCCATTCCATACTTCCATCTGTTTTGTAATTTTGATTATGAAGTAAACAACCCTTTCTTAGGTTGAAGGGGTAAACATGTTTTTGATTTTAATGCAACAGATTGCTCGCATTATGTTCATAACCGGTCTTTCTTGTTTTGGTTGCTGCAAACTTGCACCATGTCTGAGTCTTGATCAAACCCATGCATGATTACAGGTGGCTAGGTGAAGGACCGAAAGGAGAAACCTTAGCCACTGGAACAACATCAACCAGCCCTTAGTATTTAGCTTTTGATGAGAGTTAGAAACTAATTGAGGAACTAGCCTCAACACCAATCTTAATCCCCTGTGTTTGAATGCGAGAGCATTAGGAATATGAGAACCATGGGAGGCACCTGTGAGCGAAAGCAAATGGGTGCAGTATAGGTTGAGAGCATCTGCAAGAACCGATTTTATTAATTGACTTTTTTGCTGTCAACAGCCTCGGCCTGTACGCAACACAGCATCAGTCTGTGCCTAGTACAGCCTCAGTCTGTCACAACATAGTCAAGAAGATAACACAATCCCTAATTTGATTCTTGATTGACTATTGGGTAGAATCTTCTTAATTTAGTAGCAGCCTGGTGAAGGACCGAAAGGAGAAGTCAGGGATGCTAGACCAACATTAGCCAGCCTTCACTCCTTAGCCATTCGAAAGAAGATAGGGAGAGACTGTGGGTATTAGCACCAACATTAAACTTCACCCTTAAGTAGACGATTACTTTAGTGACAGGGGGTAGATGGAAGCTTAGGGAACTATTAATAAGATCGAAAGTCGTTGATAGTACTTTAGGTTAGGAGCCCCTTCAAGACATCTCATTAGTCACAGCCTCACCCATAGACTCAGCCTGTGACTGAGGCTGTCGTGCAATTTATACGCATAAAACAGGACATGTGAACCTCGGATGCCTAAGAATCCACCAAAACTGATACCTTCCTCATTTAATCAGCTGTTACATTTATCCTTCCTGTCTAGTTTAGATTTTAATCATCATTCACCCAAATCCATCCTTGTTTAGTTGTTTTCGAGCCTAGTTTGTCTTAAATTGAAAGGAAACAGACTCAACCCAGTCCCTGTGGATACGACCTTGATAAAGTACTATAACAACCCTGTGCACTTGCAGGAACCTACGGTGCAGAAAGACGACATCAATTCTCTTTTAATATAATGTGGCTTCTAAATTCTATGTCTTCAATTTATTTTTCTGCTCCTTATACTCTAACCATTTGAATGATGTACAAATTGGATAAATATTTTAGATAGGGGGAGCATATGTTGAGGGGGAGCTTAGAATACACAAAATTCACATCTCCACATAGTTTAAGGTTTGCCATCATCAAAAAGGGGGAGAATGTGAATCGGTTAATGATTAGGAAGATGCTTAAGGTTAATTAAGTATGCTTAGGCCTAATTAATTATGATTATTAACATAAGGCATGGATTAAATTGTGATATTGATTATAATATTATAATATGCCTTTAAATACAATTTAATATGCCAATTATTATTATATGATTAAATGCACTAACTAGGTTTTGATTATGACAAATCTATACAAACCTATGTATAGCATCTTGTGCTTCTAACCATCAATTGCAGCCCACAAAGATGGTCAAATCGTGATCAACATGTGGGAAGAAGTGTGAGTGGGATTGGAGGATGTGTTAGTGGAGTTGACATGTCGCTTTCAACAAAAAGCCAACCATATGACTTGATTTGTTTAATCGCATTGGTCAAACAACCTAGGACACTACTATTTGTGGATTCTGAATTAATGAAAAGCCTACCTTAAACAAATCAAATGTCAGTTGAATTCAAACTTCCTAGGACCAACCTAGGACTATGCTAAACAAAGATATCAATGACAAAAAACTGCACACTGATGGATCTCGTGCCAAAGTGAAAGGGACAACAGGCATTATGAACGTTGACGCTCTGGCACCTCGGGAGACAAAACAGCTGGATGGAAAGGGACACATAACGGATCTTTTGAAATCAAACCATCCAACTTGCCTATATAAAGAGATGCTGATTCGAGGAGAACTTTAGAGCTGCCAATCTGAGTTTCAGAATTCAAGCAAACATAGTTGCACTTGCAGTTCTCAATCAAACAAAGAGAAAGAGAGAAAAACTTTTCTTAGTTCATACATTAAGAGAAAATATTTTGAAGGGAAAAGTTATAGTACTTAATTGTACACTTTGTATCAGTAGGTTTGTGTAAGACAAAACTAGGGAAAGCTTTGTGATGAGTGTGTGAGGTTAGAGTTGAGCCTAAAGAAAAACTTGTACTAAGGGTTATTCGTTGAACCCGTGAAAAACCATAATAGAGTGTGTTAGAAATCTCAAGGGGGGATCCTTGAGTAGGGAGGTAGTCCCGTGTGGCGAACCACTATAAATCCTGTGTCCAAACTGTCTCTAACCTTTCCTTTTAGCATTTCAATTAGTGTGTTCATTAGTAGTCCTAAACACAAAATCCAGAGATTAAAACAGGTTGGCATTAGAGACGCCAAAGTAGGTTTTAATCACAGAAGGCAAATTCACCACCACCCCCCCCCTCCCCCCTCTTAGCCACTTTTGGGCCAACATTAATGATCCCAAAGAATAAATAAAGTGAGATTTCAAGAGAGGTAAAAGGCGAGTGTTTCATCAAATTTCCACGAGAGATAAACACGAGAGAACACAAAAAGAGTGTAAACACGTGAGGGAGTGGTGAGGAAATATTTTCTACCAACACTTTCTTGCAGGTTAACATCATGAAATATTCGAGATACGATAGAGGAGCCTATAGAGGTCGATATGTTGATCAAACTGATAGGGATGTTGAAGGCATCAAGATGAAGATTTCCTTTTTTCAAGGCAAAAATGATCCACAAGCTTATTTGAAGTGGGAGAAAAGAGTGGAGATGATATTTGATTGCCATAACTACACCGAGGCAAAGAAGGTAAAATTGGCGGTTGATGAGTTTACTGACTATGGTTTGGTTGCGTGGAACAATTTTATGTTGGTTAGGAGGTACAATTATGAGGGTCCTATTGAAACTTGGATTGAGATGAAGAAAATTATGAGGAAGAGATTTGTTCCTACCTATTACCATAGAGAGCTGCATCAAAAGCACCAGACATTGGGCCAAGATTCTAAGAGCATTGAAAAGTATTATAATGATGATTGGCATAGAGAGACTTCGACTAATAGTGCAATGAGGACGCAGAAAGCTAGGAACCCAAATCCTGTGTATTTTGACTATGGAAAAGTACCTAAGGAAGAATTTCCTGATCCTAGGCGTGTGCTGAATGCTCAAGTCAAGGAAGATGGTGTTGGTCAAAGGGCGAATATCTTCCAAACAAGAAGCATGGTTAATAACAAAGCATGTAGCTTGATTATTGATGGAGGAAGCTGCACCAATATGGTTAGTTCAATGCTAGTGGATCGCATGGGATTGGCATGACAAAAGCATCCTAAACCTTACAAGCTACAAAGGAAGAATGACATGGGAGAACTCGAGGTAACAAAACAAGTTCTTGTTTCCTTTTCTATTGGCAGGTATTTTGACCAAGTATTGTGTGATGTTGTGCCTATGGATACGTGTCATCTATCTTTTGGTAAACCCTGGCATTATGGTAGGGGAGTGGTTCATGATGAAAATAAGAATAGGTACTTATTCACCATGGGAGAAAGAAAGGTTATACTTGCAGCATTGCCTCCAAACGAAGTTTATGAAGATCAAATACATGTGAAGTGAAGTGTGGAGGCATGGAAAAAGGAGAAAGAGGCCGAATCTTGTAGCACTAGTGAGAAAGAGAGGAAGGCTGAGAGCCTTGCAAAAAGTGAGCTAGAGAGGAAGGCTGAGAGCCTTGCAAAAGGAGAGGAGAGTTCAAAAGAAAATAAAAGAGAAGAAAAGAAAGAGGAAGCGGAGAGTGAGAGAAGAAAAGAGATAAAAGAAGCCTTAAAAGAAATTGTGTTAAAAGGCTCCAATGAGAGAGAAGTGAGGGTTGAATATGAGGAAAAGAAGAGTTTGTTTGTACTCTTATACAAGGAAGCTTGGTTTAAAGCTAACCTTAACCCTTTTCTTTCTAGATGTGATATGTTTCTTTTGCAGGTTCCTAAGGATGTTTGTCCTAAAGGATTGCCAGTCCTAGAAGAAGATGTATCTATATATAGGGCGCCGATTACAATCAAAAGGGAACATCAAGTTTTAAGTTCCTTTTCTAAGAATTTAATGCCTAAATTAGATAACATGATGAGTAATTTAAATTCTTACTTTATTTATTTTCATAAATTACTTGTTATGCATACTTCTGAGTTATTGTTTTGGAAGGAACAAATTAATGCTACTTGGATGTGGCTTGATCCACGAGGAGAAGCTAGAAGCATGAAGCTTGATCTTTTGGGCATCATGATGGGTTCGCAAGGTGAGTACAGTGATCATACCATCGTTGATATTGTTGAATTTTCTCCTATTGACTTTGTAGGTATCGGTTCGAGGACGAATTGCTTTGAGGAGGAAGGGAATGATGCAAGTCACCTAGGCGAATTTGGAAAAAATGATGCACGCCAACGCGACCATGGAGGATGCAATGGTGTCAAGCTTGGAATTTGAATGTATTCTAATAAGTTCAAAGTTCATCATCACAAGTTCACTTTCAAGATTAAGTCTAAAAATCGTACTTACAAGAAATTCAAGAAGAGATGGAAAACAAGCTTGGAAAAGAGACAAAGGAGAAGGTCAACATGTCTACTATCCATGGAAGAAGGCTAGTTTGACTACCATGTGGAGGGAGGGAATGATGCAAGCATTGTAAGTTAGAATTGAATTCTTTTTGATTCATTGCAAGTTAGAATTGATTTCTTCTTGTTTATTTGAGGGATTGTGTTTACTTATCAAGTGATTGATTTGCTTGTGCGTATTCAAGATTCCTAGCTTTTATTACTCTATTGTTGCTTAACAACTTTGCTTTGTTTTGAGGTTGATGCAAACCAAGGCAAGACTAATGCACGCCAAGGCGACCAAGGAAGAAGCAATAGAGACAAACATGGAGCTTGGATGTATTCCAACAAACTCACTGTGTATTCCAACAAACTCACTTTCCGAATCATATCCAAGATTCGTACTCACAAGAAGTTCAAGAAGAGATGGAAAATCAAGATTGGAGAGGAGCTGAAACTGAAGCCCAAGAATTTGCTGTCAATTAAGGAGTAATTGACTCGAGTGCACATTGGGCCCAGTCGACATCAATCCACCTTCAAGGAGGTGTCGACATATCCATTTTATTAATTATAGTTGTCAAATTAAAATCAACTAGTTTTATTTTAATTTTATTATTGTAAGGATTTAATTAGTGTCCAAGTTATGTGGGCTCAATTAAATCCTAGTCCATCTAGTAATAGGAGAGGAGGTGCCAAAACTTGGTGTCTAGCACCGAGAGTTTAGGAGGTGGAGGGGCTTTCGCGTCCATCTGTTGCCTAGCACGGATTGTTAGGAGGTGAAGAGCATCGGCGCAAGAACAGTGCACGATTGGTTGTGATTTGAGATCGGGACAACTTTAGATACGAAGGTGCTTCTAGGACCGGCTAGGTGTGTTGTCGTATCAATTTTGGTAGCGGAGCTCAAGTTATCAAATCAATCAACTATCCTTTTATTTTTCTGTTGATTATTATTCTGCCGCAATTATTTAAAAAAAAAAAAGAAAAAAAAATCGGTTGATTATATTTGATAGCCAAATTGTTTGCAAGAGAGGTTGAAGTTATTGCATTGGAGTCGTTGCAATGGAGGGCCTTGAGTGATGCGCTGGTTCGAATCAACAACCGGTTGCTCGAAGAAGACGAAAAATTTGCAGAGCTCCGGCGCGAAGCTAGAAACAACATGGAGGAGCTGAAACGCATGCTTGCAAGCTTGGTCGTCGAGAGGGAGCAGCAGCAACCACCACGACAACAGTAGCAGCAGCAGCCTCCTCCACGCCAACAACAGCCCTCACCACCATTAGCGGAGGAACCAGTGCGCCGAGCTGAGCCACAGCAGAGGGACGAGATACCCGACCCTTGGGAACAAGCCGATCATCGGAGACGTTTAGAAGACGAGATCGAACATAAAGCTCAGGAAGAAGAAGATGCACCAGTGGAAGATCAATATGTGCAAGAGGCTCCTGCATCCGACCAACTACTTCTAGTGACCAGGCGAGCTTTTAGTGCACAATTGGAAGAAGAAGAGACCGAGCAGAGGGAGAACATCTTCCACACCAGATGCCATGTCGATGGAAAAGCATGCAGTGTGATCATCGATAGTGGAAATTGTGCGAATGTAGCTAGTGCCTTGATGGTTGAGAAATTGGAATTAGCAGTGTCGAGACATGATGTGTTTCTTTTGCAGGATGTTTCTTGTCCTAAAGGATTGCCGCCCCTGGGCAAAGATGGATCTATATATGGGGCGCCGATTACAATCAAAAGGGAGCATCAGGTTTTAAGTTCCTTTCCTATGCCTTTAATGTCTAAATTGGAGAACATGATGAGTATCGATTCGAGGACGAATCGCTTTGAGGAGAGAGGGAATAATGCAAACCAAGGCAAGACTAATGCACGCCAAGGCGACCAAGGAAGAAGCAATAGAGACAAACATGGAGCTTGGATGTATTCCAACAAGCTCACTGTGTATTCCAACAAACTCACTTTCCGAATCATATCCAAGATTCGTACTCACAAGAAGTTCAAGAAGAGATGGAAAATCAAGATTGGAGAGGAGCTGAAACTGAAGCCCAAGAATTTGCTGTCAATTAAGGAGTAATTGACTCGAGAGCACATTGGGCCCAGTCGACATCAATCCACCTTCAAGGAGGTGTCGACATATCCATTTTATTAATTATAGTTGTCAAATTAAAATCAACTAGTTTTATTTTAATTTTATTATTGTAAGGATTTAATTAGTGTCCAAGTTATGTGGGCTCAATTAAATCCTAGTCCATCTAGTAATAGGAGAGGAGGTGCCAAAACTTGGAGTTCAAGGAGGAGCTGACGTACTGTTCACCGACGTACTGTTCACGGATGTTACTGTTCACCGACATTACTGTTCACCGATTTTGAGGAGGTGTGTTCATCAATGAATAGAGACCTAGGGGTTCATTGTTAGACAGATTATTTGAGTAATAAAAAGTTCAGTTAAACTTGAATAATCTCGGCCCAAAGAGAGGAGTCTCTTTGTTTGTTTTATCCTTTGTGCTTTGTTTCTTTGTTGTCTAGCACCAAGAGTTTAGGAGGTGGAGGGGCTTTCGCGTCCATCTGTTGCCTAACACGGATTGTTAGGAGGTGAAGAGCATCGACGCAAGAACAGTGCACGATTGGTTGTGATTTGAGATCAGGACAACTTTAGATACGAAGGTGCTTCTAGGACTGGCTAGGTGTGTTGTCGTATCAGAGGTGATAGAGGTATTTGCTGAAACCCTAATTTGGTTGAATTGGTTGCTAATCTTGGAGACTTTGATTGATTTGGAGGTGCTATCTAGCTTTGTTTGATTTGATTGCTTGCTTGCATCATTCCCTCCCTCCACATGGTAGTCAATCTAGCCTTCTCCCATAGATAGTAGACATATTGACCTTCTCTTTTTTCTCTTTCCCAAGCTTGTTTTCGATCTCTTCTTGAATTTCTTGTAAGTAAGATTTTTAGACTTGATCTTGAAAGTGAACTTGTGATGATGAATTTTGAACTTGTGAGAATACATCCAAATTCCATGCTTGACACTATTGCATCCTCCATGGTCGCCTTGGCATGCATCATTCTTCAAGTTTCCAAATTTGCCTAGGTGACATGCATCAACAATTTTAGAATTTTCTGAGATGTGGAAGTCTGACTTTTTATTTTTGGAACAATTAAAGACCCGTAAATCGGGAAAAATGGAAAAGCACCCCAGATGAGCTCAAAATGTCTGGGGAAGGCATCCAAAAATCCTTTGAAATCATCCTTATATTTTTCGAATCATCTTAGGTAGCATTTGAAATGTTGGATTTGGAGAATGCTCATTGATGCGACATTAGTGCACTATTGGGGCGCCATTGGTGCGATTTTTGAGTTTTGAGTTGAAATTTTGATTTTTAAGTTTTAGGCTGATATTTTGTAAACACAATAAATAAAAATCCAATCCAACTACTTTAAAAGTTTCAGAATTTTCTAAGATGTGGAAGTTCGACTTTTTTTTTGGAAAAATTAAAATCCGGTAAATCGGGAAAAATGGAAAAGCACCTCAGATGAGCTCAAAATGTCAGGGGAAGGCATCCAAAAATCCTTTTAAATCATCCCCATAATTGTGGAGTCATCTTAGGTAGCATTTGACATGGTGGATTTGGAGATTTCTCTTATGCATTGGTTCACTGGGCCATTGGTGCGCTATTGGGGCGCTATTGGTGCGCCACTGGTGCGCTATTGGTGCGATGATTGAGTTTTGAGTTGAAATTTTGATTTTTATGTTTTGAGCTGAAATTTTGTACAAACACCAATAAAAATCCATTCCAGCTACCTGCAAAATTTATGATTTTTCTAAGAAGTGGAAGTCCGACTTTATATTTTTGGAAAAATTAAAATTTCGTAAATCGGGAAAAATAGAAAAGCACCTCACACGAGCTCAAAATATCCGGGGAACGCATCCAAAAATCCTGATAAAAAATCCCCATATTGTTGGAATCATCTTAGGTAGCATTTGACATCGTCGATTTGGAGATTGCTCATTGGGGCGCTGTTGGTGCGCTTTTTGAGTTTTGAGTGGAAATTTTGATTTTTGATTTTCTAGCTGAAATGTTTTACACAAGCAAATAAAAATCAAATCCAACTAGCTGCAAATTTTCAGAATTTTCTGAGATGTGGAAGTCCGACTTTATAATTTTGGAACAATTAGAATCCCGTAAATCGGGAGAAATAGAAAAGCACCTCAGATGAGCTCAAAATGTCCGGCGAAGGCATCCAAAAATCCTGATAAATCATCCCCATATTTTTGGAATCTTCTTAGGTAGCATTTGACATGGTGGAATTGGAGATTGCTCATTGGGGCGCCAATGGTGCGCCATTGGTGCGCTATTGGTGCGATTTTTAAGTTTTGAGATGAAATTTTGATTTTTGAGTTTCTAGCTGAAATATTTTACACAAACCAATAAAAAATCCAATCCAACTACCTGCAAAATTTCAGAATTTTATGAGATGTGGAAGTCCGACTTTTCATTTTTGGAACAATTAAAATCCCGTAAATCGGGGAAATGGAAAAGAACCACAGATGAGCTCAAAATGTCCGGGGAAGGCATCCAAAAATCCAAATAAATCATCCCTATATATGTGGAATCATCTTAGGTAGCATTTGACAAGGTGGATTTCGAGATTGCTCATTGATGCGCCATTGGTGCGCTACTGGTGCGATTTTTGAGTTTTGAGCTGAAATTTTTATTTTTGAGTTTTGAGCTAAAATTTTGTACACACACCAAAAAAAATCCAATCCAACTACCTGAAAAATTTCAGATTTTTCTGAGAAGTGGAAGTCCAACTTTTTATTTTTGGAACAACTAAAACCTAGTAAATTGGGAAAAATGGAAAAGCACCTCAGATGAGCTCAAAATGTCCGGGGAAGAAATCCAAAAATCCATTTAAATCATTCTCATATTTGTGGAATCATCTTAGGTAATATTTGACTTGGTGGATTTGGAGATTGCTTTTATGCATTGGTTCACTGGGCCATTGGTGCGCTATTGGGGCGCCACTGGTGCGCTATTGGTGCGATGATTGAGTTTTGAGTTGAAATTTTGATTTTTATGTTTTGAGCTGAAATTTTGTACAAACACCAATAAAAATCCATTCCAGCTACCTGCAAAATTTATGATTTTTCTAAGAAGTGGAAGTCCGACTTTATATTTTTGGAAAAATTAAAATTTCGTAAATCGGGAAAAATAGAAAAGCACCTCACACGAGCTCAAAATATCCGGGGAACGCATCCAAAAATCCTGATAAAAAATCCCCATATTGTTGGAATCATCTTAGGTAGCATTTGACATCGTCGATTTGGAGATTGCTCATTGGGGCGCTGTTGGTGCGCTTTTTGAGTTTTGAGTGGAAATTTTGATTTTTGATTTTCTAGCTGAAATGTTTTACACAAGCAAATAAAAATCAAATCCAACTAGCTGCAAATTTTCAGAATTTTCTGAGATGTGGAAGTCCGACTTTATATTTTTGGAACAATTAGAATCCCGTAAATCGGGAGAAATAGAAAAGCACCTCAGATGAGCTCAAAATGTCCGGCGAAGGCATCCAAAAATCCTGATAAATCATCCCCATATTTTTGGAATCTTCTTAGGTAGCATTTGACATGGTGGAATTGGAGATTGCTCATTGGGGCGCCAATGGTGCGCCATTGGTGCGCTATTGGTGCGATTTTTAAGTTTTGAGATGAAATTTTGATTTTTGAGTTTCTAGCTGAAATATTTTACACAAACCAATAAAAAATCCAATCCAACTACCTGCAAAATTTCAGAATTTTATGAGATGTGGAAGTCCGACTTTTCATTTTTGGAACAATTAAAATCCCGTAAATCGGGGAAATGGAAAAGAACCCCAGATGAGCTCAAAATGTTCGGGGAAGGCATCCAAAAATCCAAATAAATCATCCCTATATATGTGGAATCATCTTAGGTAGCATTTGACAAGGTGGATTTCGAGATTGCTCATTGATGCGCCATTGGTGCGCTACTGGTGCGATTTTTGAGTTTTGAGCTGAAATTTTTATTTTTGAGTTTTGAGCTAACATTTTGTACACACACCAAAAAAAATCCAATCCAACTACCTGAAAAATTTCAGATTTTTCTGAGAAGTGGAAGTCCAACTTTTTATTTTTGGAACAACTAAAACCTAGTAAATTGGGAAAAATGGAAAAGCACCTCAGATGAGCTCAAAATGTCCGGGGAAGAAATCCAAAAATCCATTTAAATCATTCTCATATTTGTGGAATCATCTTAGGTAATATTTGACTTGGTGGATTTGGAGATTGCTTTTATGCATTGGTTCACTGGGCCATTGGTGCGCTATTGGGGCGCCATTGGTGCGCCATTGGTGCGCTATTGGTGCGATGTTTGAGTTTTGAACTGAAATTTTGATTTTTGTGTTTTGAGCTGAAAGTTTTTACACACACCAATGAAAATCCAATCCAACTACCTGAAAAATTTCAGATTTTTTCTGAGAAGTGGAAGTCCGATTTTTTTATTTTTGGAACAATTAGAATCCCGTAAATCGGGAAAAATGGATCAGGACCTTAGATGACCTCAAAATGTCCGGGGATGGCATCCAAAAATTCATATAACTCATCCCCATATTTTTGAAATCATCTTAGGTAGCAATTGACGTGGTGGATTTGGAGATTGCTCATTGGTGCGCCACTAGTGCGCCAATGGGGCGCTATTGGTGCGATTTTTGAGTTTTGAGCTGAAATTTTGATTTTTGAGTTTTGAGGTGAAATTTTGTACACAAATCAATAAAAATCCAATCCAAATACCTTCAAAATTTCAGATTTTTATGAGATGTGGACGTCCGAATTTTTATTTTTGGAACAATTAAAATCCTGTAAATCAGGAAAAATGGAAAAGCACCTCAGACGAGCTCAAAATGTCCGGGCAAGGCATCCAAAAATCCTTATAAATCATCCTAATATTTATGAAATCATCTTAGGTAGAATTTTACATGGTGGATTTGGAGATTGCACTTATGCAATGGTTCACTAGGCCATTGGTGCGCCATTGGCGTGCTATTGGGCTGCCACTGGTGCAATTTTTGAGTTTTGTGCTGAAATTATGATTTTTGAGTTTTGAGCTAAACTTTTGTACACAAGCCAAAAAAAATCCAATCCAACTACCTGCAAAATTTCAGAATTTTCTGAGAGGTTGAAGTCCGGCTTTTCATTTCTTGAACAATTAAAATCCTTTAAATCGGAAAAAATGGAAAAGCACCCCAGATGAGCTCAAAATTCCGGGGAAGGCATCCAAAAATCCTTATAAATCATCCCCATAATTTTGTAGTCATCTTAGGTAGCATTTGACATGGTGGATTTGGAGATTGCTCATTGAGGCGCCATTGGGCCGGTATTGGTGCGCCATTTGTAAATTTCCCTAGAGCTATTATGACACTCATAACAAGAACAATATGCAGCGGAAACAAAGAAACTTGACCAAGAACCAAGTGAAGCATGCATAAACCGTATAACAAAATTTTCGTACCTGTAGTATTAGGATCTTTCACCTAAATGCTGGACGGAGTCAGCAAGAGCAAGACATAGGCCTGGCTCCTCTACGGTATCCACACGAACCGTGATTGGCTTGATATCGTCCTACGAATCAAACCTCGAGCACTCCCGGACTGATGTGCTAGCAAGAGTAAACCGGAAGCAACAACCTTGTTGTGTTTGTGTGTATGGTTATCTTCTTTCTTTCACAAAGAATGAAGAATAGGTGTGTGTGGTGTTTTCTCTGAATTTTGCAGAAGCAAAACGTGAGAGAGAGGGAGCAGAATGTAGAGAGTGATCAGATCACCACAAAGTCCCAATCCCACTCATAAAAGTCCATTGGCATAATGGCCAACATAAGGCCCCATTAGGTGACAAGATAATGGCATTCATTATCATGCCTCCACTAATGGACAACCTGAAAACACACCACCTTACCACTAATGTCTGGCCAATTATTTAGCTAATAATTGTGCCAAAACCGACCCTGGTCCAACCACGATCCAACCATACCCGGTCCAACCACAGTTCAACCATCTGCTCGAATCAACGGCTCTATGTGTGTGACCCTGTAGACACTTGTAACATCCGGCAATAATCGTAAAATCTCATTTTACAATTACAAGCAAAGAGCGGCGTCTAGCAACACATCATTGCTACCCGGACAACAAGATCAGTACTGATTCTATATGCCTCGGAACATGTCATCGTCCTTTCGTCCCATTATCTAGATCAAACACGAGACATGGAATATGCCAATCTCGTATATGTTTAATCTATGTTTCTTGATCCCCGAGTTAACTGTATAAAACGGATACCCGTGATATCACCATATCACCCAATCCGAGCATGGCCATGCATTTAACAGTTCAACTCTATCAAGAAACCAT
>JAKUCV010006968.1:0-10672 GCA_028386065.3 Turnera subulata | reverse complement strand
GTTTTGACATCCATTTGCCATATCTCATAATCATGGTATGCGGCTATAGCCAAAAGAATCCGGATGGATTTAACCATGGCAACTGGTGAGAAGGTTTCATCATAGTCTATACCATGAACTTGTTTGAAACCTTTTGCAACCAACCGCCCTTTGTAGGTAATCACATTACCATCCATGTCGGTCTTTTTCTTAAAGACCCACTTGCACCCTATGGGTTTTACCCCTTCGGGTGGATCAACCAAGGTCCATACCTTGTTTTGATACATGGATTCCAATTCCGAATTCATGGCTTCTAGCCACTTCTGGGAGTCTGGACCCGTAACGGCCTGCTGATAGGTAGTGGGCTCATCCTCATCTATGAGCATCAGTTCACCGGTATGAGTCACGAGAAATCCATATCTCTCGGGCTCATGCCGAATCCTATCTGACCTACGCGGTGCGCGTGTTACAGGAACAGGATTCTCGTCCACAACACCTTGTGGTTCCTGTTCTTGTTCCATCTCAGTCTCTAGATCTCGAACTTCTTCGAGTTCTATTTTCCTCCCACTGATTCCGCTAGAAATGAACTCTCTTTCTAGAAAAATCGCAGTCCGAGCAACAAACACTTTGTGGTCGGTGGGATTATAGAAGTTATACCCTCTAGTTTCCTTAGGGTAACCTACAAATAGGCACTTCTCGGATTTTGGGCCAAGTTTATCCGAAGCTTCACGTCTCACGTAAGCCTCACAACCCCAAATCTTCATAAAAGACAAATTGGGACGCTTCCCAGTCCATATCTCATATGGTGTCTTTTCGACTGATTTAGACGGAACATTGTTTAGTGTAAAAGCAGCAGTCAATAAAGCATGTCCCCAGAAGGAAGGAGGAAGGTCAGCCTGACTCATCATCGAATGAACCATGTCCAACAAGGTTCTGTTCCTCCTTACGGATACACCATTCCATTGAGGCGTACCCGGTGGAGTGAGTTATGATACTATACCACAATCCCTTAGATAGTCAAGAAAACCTCAGTCTAAGTATTCACCGCCTCGATCTGATCGTAGCATCTTAATACTTTTCCCGAGTTGATTCTGTACTTCATTCTTAAATTCTTTGAACTTTTCAAAGGATTCCGACTTGTGTCTCATTAGATACACATAGCCGTATCTACTGAAGTCATTAGTAAACGTAATGAAGTATCGAAAGCCACCTCTAGCATGTGTAGACATTGGTCCGCATACATCAGTATGTATGAGCCCCAATAAGTCCGAGGCTCTTTCACCTTTACCCTTAAAGGGAGCCTTAGTCATTTTGCCTAACAAACATGACTCACATGTCTCATATGATTCAAAATCAAATGAGTCTAGTAATCCATCTTTATGGAGTTTCGCAATGCGAGTCCCGTTTATATGGCCTAAACGACACTGCCATAAGTAGGTTTCATTAGAATCGTTCATTCTAACCTTCTTTGTATTAACGTTATAGATCGGCATCTCAAGGTTTAGAACATACAATCCATTGCTTAAATTTGCACCACCATAATATACATCATTGAAATAAATTGAACAACATTTGTTCTTTATTACAAATGAAAATCCTTTCTTGTCCAAATAAGATACAGAAATCAAATTTCTGCTTATGGAAGGTACAAAATAACAATCATCAAGTTCCAAAACCAAGCCACTAGGTAAAGAAAGAAAATAAGTCCCTACGGCTAATGCAGCAACTCTTGCTCCATTCCCGACACGCAGGTCTATCTCACCCTTCGCCAACCTTCTACTCTTTCTTAGTTCCTGCACATTTACACAAATGTGAGAACCACATCCGGTATCTAATACCCATGATGCAGAAGTAGAAATATTAGCTTCTATAACGAAAATACCAGAAGTGGAAGTCTCACTTCCCTTCTTGTTCCTCTTTACCTCTTCAAGGTAAACTGGGCAGTTGCGCTTCCAATGGCCCGGTTTGTTGCAATGGAAACAATGTCCATCCTTTGCAACTCCACCCTTGGGTTTAAGCACATGATCACAAGGAGAAGCACAAGCGCCAAACCTTTTGGCACCATTCTTCTTCTTGTTGAACTTTGCCTTACCCTTTCCTTTGCCTTTACCAATCATCAATATGTTGGATTTATTTGTCTTCATTTGTTGCTCATCTGTTCCCAACATATTGAGCAACTCGGACAAGGACTTGTCAAGATGGTTCATATTGAAGTTCATGACAAATTGGTTGTAGCTGTCCGACAACGATTGCAAGACAAGGTCTACAGCCAATTCCTTTTGCAAAGGAAACCTTAGACTCTCAAGGCTTTCAATGTATCCGATCATTTTCAGCGCATGAGGTCTAACGGGTGTTGATTCAGCCATTCTGCATTGGAATAATGCTTTAGAGGTCTCATACCTCTCATGCCTAGCCTGCTCCTCAAAGAGCATCTTAAGGTGTTCGATCATATCGAACGCCCCCATTAGCTCATGTTGCTTTTGAATTTCAGATTCCATGGCCATAAGCATGAAGCATGCAACATCCACTGCATCATCAAGATGCTTCTTGTAAGCATCTCTTTTTGCCCTTGGTGCATTAGGCGCCGGTTCATCCGGAACAGGCCCTTCGAGGACATACAGTTTCTTTTCTTGTCTGAGGATGATCCTCAGATTGTGATACCACTTTAGGAAATTGTTCCCATTAAGTTTCTCCTTCTCAAGGATTGATCGCAATGACAATGTACCTGTGTTTTGTGCCATGGTAATTCCACAACAAAGATCAACTCACACAAATAAGAGTCTTGCATACATAAATCATTCAACAAGGAATTTAATTAAATGATGCTCCTACTATGAATCAATAAAACAACAAGTAGGCCAAGATCCATATTTCACTACAACATAAGTCAGCGAGGACTGATCACCTATATCATAGCTATTTAGGTAGACAACTCTTTGTCAATTACATCTCTATGTAACTCTTGGATAGTTGAGTGAACAACACCTTGTCCATGTCTATCTTATAGACTTGCTCAACCCTTGCCCCTAGGTCCTTAATCCTATTAAGATAACCTAGTTAAGTCCAAACCCACAATAAGCAGTCGAGATATTATAATTATCCATTCGCACCTTCCTAGGATAAACAATGGCACCTTGCTAGGGCAAAACCTACCATTTGTTGATCTTAGGCTTGATGAGTGCTTATCATGGAAGGCAACTGAGAACTTAATATTTCATCAATATATGTTCATACATCTCATGCGTATAAACAACAAAGCATACATTGATGTTATGTAAATTTAGAAACCAAAATTACAAGTAAAACATCGATGTTGTTCAGAGAACATCGATGTTGTTGAGAATCTGATTCTCGCCAACAGTTGGCAGTGTTCCAAGAACATCGATGTTCTCACTTGAACATCGATGTTTATAGGTCTCTGGAACTCAAGAACATCGATGTTCAACTCTTAAACATCGATGTTGTAGTAACTTGAACTCCAAACAATTTGGCAGCAGCTCAAGAACATCGATGTTTGACTCTACAACATCGATGTTTGAGTAACTCAAAAATTCAAGATTTTGGCAGTAGCATAAAAACATCGATATTTATACCCAACATTGATGTTTGAACTCCTGGAACTCAATAACATCGATGTTGTTTCATAAACATCGATGTTATTTGAATTCTGGAAATTCAATCAATTTGGCCGAGCTCAAATAACATCGATGTTTAAACTTTAAACATCGATGTTGTTGAGTGGTTGCATGAGAACATCGATGTTGGTCATACAACATCTATGTTTTGGAGGTTCGGCCGAGGCTCACTTCATCACAACATCGATGTTTGTCACACAACATCGATATTATGAAGATTCGGCCAAGCCTAAGCTCATGCCCACATCGATGTTGGTCACACCAACATCGATGTTTTGGCCTGTATGTACTTGAACGACATTCGTTCAAAACACAAACCAACACTCGGTTTTTCTTGGTCGAACTCTTTGACCTACTGCCATAAACATCTTGATTGATATCACATACCAATCAAGTGCTGATTGTCAAAACACTTTTGACAAATTAACCTCAACAACATATATGTCACATATATATATACAAATGAATGCAATATGACATGATCATGCTCTATCACAAATAACACATCATGTATATTTGCAAAACTTATCAAACATATGCATATATTTGCATGGCAAAATCATATTTATACCAAATCAAACTAGCATATCAATTGACAATACACAAACATATCATGTTCAAAATCACTTAGCATAGCACATACACAAGGTGATTCCTACACATGCTAAGATGATCATATTATATATGCATCACCTATACGGTTTAGAGCTTCACAAGAAGGCTCCGCTACCACTGTAAATTTCCCTAGAGCTATTATGACACTCATAACAAGCACAATATGCAGCGGAAACAAGGAAACTTAACCAAGAACCAAGTGAAGCATGCATAAACCGTATAACAAAATTTTCGTACCTATAGTATTAGGATCTTTCACCTAAATGTTGGACGGAATCAGCAAGAGCAAGACAACGGCCTGGCTCCTCTACGGTATCCACACGAACCGTGATTGGCTTGATATCGTCCTACGAATCAAACCTCGAGCACTCCCGAACTGATGTGCTAGCAAGAGTAAACAGGAAGCAACACCCTTGTGGTGTTTGTGTGTATGGTTATCTTCTTTCTTTCACAATGAAGAAGAGGTGTGTGTGGTGTTTTCTCTGAATTTTGCAGAAGCAAAACGTGAGAGAGAGGGAGCAGAATGTAGAGAGTGATCAGATCACCACAAAGTCCCAATCCCACTCATAAAAGTCCATTGGCATAATGGCCAACATAAGGCCCCATTAGGTGACAAGATAATGGCATTCATTATCATGCCTCCACTAATGGACAAACTGAAAACACACCACCTTACCACTAATGTCTGGCCAATTATTAAGCTAATAATTGTGCCAAAACCGACCCTGGTCCAACCACGGTCAAACCATACCCGGTCCAACCATGGTCCAACGACGGTTCAACCATCTGCTCGAATCAACGACTCTATGTGTGTGACCCTGTAGGCACTTGTAACATCCGACAATAATCGTAAAATCTCATTTTACAATTATAAGCAAAGAGCAGCGTCTAGCAACACATCATTGCTACCCGAACGACAAGATCAGTACTGATTCTATATGCCTCGGAACATGTCATCGTCCTTTCGTCCCATTATCTAGATCAAACACGAGACATGGAATATGCCAATCTCGTATATGTTTAATCTATGTTTCTTGATCCCCGAGTTAACTGTATAAAACGGATACCCGTGATATCACCATATCACCCAATCCGAGCATGGCCATGCATTTAACAGTTCAACTCTATCAAGAAACCATATGATAATATACCCGTTATATGGGTCGAACGAATCCCGTCTTGATCAATCAAAACCCACTACATACTCATCAGATACCCAATGATTACCCTTACGTCTATCCAGTTACGGATGACCAGGAATAATACCAAAGCACATGATTCATATGTTGGATACCTTGACGATCTCAGGTCGAACGACAATACATCTATAAGAAACACTAATGATATACACATAACGTTCCATGTAGTGTTCTTATGTGGGTCGGTCCGGTCCACAAGTTCTCTAACTTGTACCCGTATGTTGAATTCATATCACATATAAATTCTCAACATACGCTAGTCTTAATTTATTATTATAACCCATCCGTAATAATAACCGACTAGGGACATTTAAGAATATATCAAATATGAACTAGGGTTATAAATATGTGCAAGGAATTATCTCATAATCATATTTATTGGAATAACCTCAAAGTATATACATGACTACAATCATCCATAGATTGGCTTTTGGGCATATAACTAACACCATTGGGGCGCCCTTGGTGCGCCATTGGGGCGCTATTGGTGCGATGTTTGAGTTTTGAGCTGAAATTTTAATTTTTGTGTTTTGAGCTAAAACTTATTACAAACACCAGTAAAAATACAATCTAACTACCTGCAAAATTTCTGATTTTTCTGAGATGTGGAAGTCCAACTTTTTATTTTGGAACAATTAAAATCCCATAATTCGGGAAAAATGGATACGGACCTCAGATGACCTCAAAATGTCCGGGGAAGGCGTCCAAAAATCCACATAAATCATTCCCATATTTGTGGAATCATCTTAGGTAGCATTTGAAAAGGTGGATTTGGAGATTGCTCATTGGTGCGCCACTTGTGCGCCATTGGTGCGCCATTGGTGCGATTTTTGAGTTTGAGCTGAAATTTTGTTTTTCAAGTTTTCAGCTGAAATTTTGTACAAAAATAAATAACACTCCTATCAAAGTATTTGAAAAATTTCAGATTTTTCTGAGACGTGGAAGTCCGACTTTTTATTTTTGGAATAATTAAAATCTCGTAAATCGGGAAAATTGGGAAAGCACCTCAGATGAGCTCAAAATGTCCGGGGAAGGCATCCAAAAATCCTTATAAATCATCCCCATATTTTTGGAATCATCTTAGGTAGAATTTTACATGATGGTTTGGAGATTGCTTTTAAGCATTGGTTCACTAGGCCATTGGTGCGACTTTTGAGTTTTGAGCTGAAATTTTAATTTTTGAGTTTTGAGCTGAAATTATGTAGACAAGCCAATAAAAATCCAGTCCAGCTACCTGAAAACTTTCAGAATTTTCTAAGATGTGGAAGTCCCGCTTTTCATTTTTTGAACAATTAAAATCCCGAAAATCGGGAAAAATGGAAAAGCACCCCAGATGAGCTCAAAATGTCCGGGGAAGGCATCCAAAAATCCTTATAAATCATCCTCATATTTGTGGAATCATCTTAGGTAGAATTTGACATGGTGGATTTGGAGATTGCTCATTGGGGCGCCATTGTTGCGCCATT
The DNA here is from genome assembly GCA_028386065.3 of Turnera subulata. Taxonomy (NCBI): domain Eukaryota; kingdom Viridiplantae; phylum Streptophyta; class Magnoliopsida; order Malpighiales; family Passifloraceae; genus Turnera; species Turnera subulata. The sequence continues at coordinate 3,778 of JAKUCV010006968.1, read as the reverse complement.
GGGGCGCTATTGGTGCTCCATTGGTGCGCTATTGGTACGATTTTTGAGTTTTGAGCTGAAATTTTGTAGACAAGCCAATAAAAATCCAGTCCAACTACCTGAAAAATTTCAGAATTTTCTGAGATGTGGAAGTCCCGCTTTTCATTTCTTGAACAATTAAAATCCCGAAAATCGGAAAAACTGGAAAAGCACCCCAGATGAGCTCAAAATGTCCGGGGAAGGCATCCAAAAATCCTTATAAATCATCCTCATATTTGTGGAATCATCTTAGGTAGAATTTGACATGGTGGATTTGGAGATTGCTCATTGGGGCGCCAATGTTGCGCCATTGGGGCGCTATTGGTGCTCCATTGGTGTGCTATTGGTACGATTTTTGAGTTTTGAGCTGAAATTTTGTACACACACCAATAAAAATACAATTCAACTACCTGAAAAATTCCAGACTTTTCTGAGATGTGGAAGTCCGACTTAATATTTTTGGAACAATTAAAATCCCGTAAATCCGGAAAAATAGAAAAGCACCTCAGATGAGCTCAAAATGTCCGGGGAAGGCATCCAGAGATCCTGATAAATCATCCCCATATTTTTGAAATCATATTAGGTAACATTTGACTTGGTGGATTTGGAGATTGCTCATTGGGGCGCCATTGGTGCACTATTGGTGCGATTTTTGAGTTTCGAGCTGAAATTTTAATTTTTGAGTTTTGAGCTGATATTTTGTACACAGACCAATAAAAATCCAATCCAACTACCTGAAAAATTTCATATTTTTATGAGATCTGGAAGTCCCACTTTTTATTTTAGGAACAATTAAATCCCGTAAGTCGGGAAAAATAGAAAAGCACCTCAGATGAGCTCAAAATGTCCGGGGAAGACATCAAAAAATCAATATAAATCATCCCCATATTTGTGGAATCATTTTAGTTAGCATTTGACATGGTGTATTTGGAGATTACTCATGCATTGGTTCACTGGCCATTGGTGCGCTATTGAGGCGCCATTGGGGCGCTATTGGTGCGCTATTGGTGCGATGTTTGAGTTTTGAGCTAAAATTTTGCTTTTTGTGTTTTGAGCTGAAATTTTTTACACACACCAATATAAATCCAATCCCACTACCTGAAAAAGTTTAGAATTTTCTGAGATGTGGAAGTCCGACCTTTTATTTTTGGAAGAATTAAAATCTCGTAAATCGGGAAAAATGGATAAGGACCTCAGATGACCTCAAAATGTCCGGGGATGGCATCCAAAACTCCATATATATCATCCCCATATTTTTGGAATCATCTTAGGTAGCATTTGACATGGTGAATTTGGAGATTGCTCGTTGGTGCGCCACTGGTGCGCCATTGGTTCGCTATTGGTGCGCCATTGGTGCGATTTTTGAGTTATGAGCTGAAATTGTGATTTTATAGTATTGAGGTGAAATTTTGTAAAAAAATCAATAAAAATCCAATCCAACTGCCTGAAAAACTTCAGATTTTTCTGAGATGTGGAAGTCCGAATTTTTATTTTTGGAACAATTAAAATCCCGTAAATCGGGAAAAATGGAAAAGCACCACAGATGAGCTCAAAATGTCCAGGGAAGGCATCCAAAAATCCTAATAAATCATCCCCATATTTGTGGAATCATCTTAGGTAGAATTTTACGTGGTGGATTTGGAGATTGCTCTTACGCATTGGTTCACTGGGCCATTGGTGCGCCATTGGGGCACTATTGGTGCGATTTTTTAGTTTTGAGTTGAAATTTTGATTTTTGAGTTTTGAGCTGAAATTTTATTTTTTGAGTTTTGAGCTGATTTTTTGTACCCATGCCAATAAAAATCCAATCCAACTACCTGCAAAATTTCAGAATTTTTTAAGATGTGGAAGTCCTGCTTTTCATTTCTTGAACAATTAAATTCTCATAAATCGGGAAAATGGATCAGCACCCCAGATGAGCTCAAAATGTCCGGGGAAGGCATCCAAAAATCCTTATAAATCATTCAAATTTTTGTGGAATCATCTTAGGTAGCATTTGACATGGTGGATTTGGAGATTGCTCATTGGGGCACAATTGGTGCGCTATTGGTGCGATTTTTGAGTTTTGAGCTGAAATTTTATTTTTGAGTTTTGAGATGAAATTTTGTACACACACCAATAAAAATCATATCCAAATACCTGACAAATTTAATATATTTCTAAGAAGTGGAAGTCCTACTTTATATTTTTGGAACAATTAAAATTCCGTGAATCGGGAAAAATGGAAAAGCACCTCAGATGAGCTCAAAATGTCCGGGGAAGGTATCCAAAAATCCTTATAAATCATCTCCATATTTGTGGAATCATCTTAGGTAGCATTTGACATGGTGGATTCGGAGATTGCTCTTACGCATTGGTTCACTGGGCCATTGGTGCTCTTACGCTTTCACAGTTCGTATTCGTACTGAAAATCAGAATCAAACCAGCTTTTACCCTTTTGTTCCACACGAGATTTCTGTTCTCAATGAGCTCATCTTAGGACACCTGCACTATCTTTTAACAAATGTGCCGCCCCAGCCAAACTCCCCACCTGACAATGTTTTCCGTCCGGATCCGACGATGAACCGGCCTTGGGTCCAAAAATATTGTTAAAAGCACCCCAGATGAGCTCAAAATGGTAAAAGTAAAATTAAAAGCACCCCGGCGTTGCCCCGCTTCCGATTCACGAAATAAGTAAAATAATGTTAAAAGTAGTGGTATTTCACCTTTACCGAAGCTCCCACTTATCCTACACCTCTTAAGTCATTTCACAAAGTCGGACTAAAGTCAAGCTCAACAGTGGCTACTTTCCCTGCTGATTCTGCCAAGCCTGTTCCCTTGACTGTGGTTTCGTTGGATAGTAGACAAGGACAGTGGGAATCTCGTTAATCCATTCATGCGTGTCACAAATTAGATGGCGAGGCATTTGGCTACCTTAAGAGAGTCATAGTTACTCCCGCCGTTTACCCGCGCTTGGCTGAATTTCTTCACTTTGACATTTAGAGCACTGGGCAGAGATCACATTGCATGAGCATCCGCAGGGACCATCGCTGTGATACCCCAGGTACACCTAGGTGCCTAGAGGGATACTTAAGTGAAAGGAGTCGGGTGTTACTTGTCCTTTGAGGATGCTCGTGTAGGTTATGTTGGTATGGGTCTAAGCTCGGTAACATGTGCGAGTGTTGGATTAAGGATAATGGAGCACTTAGGCTTCGCCTAGTGTGCACAAATGGGTTTGCGGTGACCCGATGGCACGGTTGGCCTGTTTAGAGTTACCGAGTACTCGACCTATTTAATCGGTTGATAAAGGATGGTTAGTGTTGGAAATGTATTACCTAGGTGCAATTGGTGCATTGGAGGCACAATTGCCCAAGGGAGATACCCGTTGGCTCGAGTTGGCATAAATGGTGCACAACGGGCGCACCGGGGTGCCCGCCGGTGCACAATTGGGCCCGATGAGGGTAAATACGTAATTGTCCAAACCGACCAATCAGAATGAGACGTGTGGCTCGGGAATAAGCTGCTGGTGGTTTTGGTGTGCAAGCTAGTAGGTTGAGTGTCATGGTTCAAATGGATGGAAACACAAGCACGAGGTGGCACGTGCTTGTGCAAGTGGCAAGCTTTGGGCAAGAGGTGGCAAGTGGGTGCTCACTCACCTACTTGCCCATGCATTAAGGAGGTGAAGCAGGCACCTCTCACCCATATCTCCAGAACCAAATTCGTGCTCAGCTTGAGAGGGGAAAGAGAGAGAGAAAGAGAGAAAGAGAAGGGAAGTGAGCTA
>JAKUCV010006966.1:30123-73709 GCA_028386065.3 Turnera subulata | reverse complement strand
CGGATCCATAATTTGCATTTGTGTCGCATACAGTGTCATGTGAGTTTTAAAGTCTTCCGCTGTGCATATTATTATTGTTGTTGGGCCATTGGGCCGGTTTTGTCATTTATGATGTTTTTATTATGGGCTGTTGAGCCCGGATATTTGTTGTGTACACTGTATGCTGGTCTTATCTTGGTTGGGTTGTTACAGTTCCGGCCTGTGTTTACTGTGTACGGTAAATTCGGGTCGGGGCGCTTCAAACATGCTCAAGTCAGGGTACGAAACCATACATGTCCATCCATTGGGCATGGAGTGTGTAGTAAAGTCACAGACCTGACCTAATTAATGTTTACTTACCGCCATCACCTCTCACTCACCAGTATATAAAAGTTGTCCCCAACAGGCAACAACTAACCCGAGACTTGAACCAAAACTTCAATCTTACAACTTTTCCAATCTTGTTTTTGTCGCTCTCGCATAAAGAAAATGGGGCCATCAGGACTGTTCTTTGCTTTCGCTGTAACCTTGTATATGGTGGTGTCAAGTTTGGCCACAGTTCATACAGTGGGAGGTTGGACACTGGGAAGCACCTGGACAGACAAGAACTTTGCTGCAGTTGATGACATTGGTAAGCAAAACCCAACTCTTATTAACACCCAACCTAAATGTTGCCTTGATTAAGCTTATCATTGATTTCTAATTTTGTAGGAGGCTGCGTGAAACTATTTGTTTTTGGGGACTCTTAGACTATCTCCAGTCCCAGGCTCTATCCGGAGGCTCTATTATTGCCATGTCAGCGCCACATCAACGCCACATCAGACAGAGCCTTCACTTACATTTAGAGCCTCTGATATCGTCCAATCATACAGACTCTATTCGGAGGCTCTATTGAGGACCCATATGTATATTATATTATTAATCTTACAAATATAATTTTTATTATATACAAATTAAATAATATAATAATAGAGGAAGTAGATAGAGGCGGGCTCTCCCGGTCTCTATTTTTGGAGACGGTCTCTTCTATTCACAGAGCCTCTCCTTTTCCTCCAGTGGCGAGACAGACTCTNTTAATCTTACAAATATAATTTTTATTATATACAAATTAAATAATATAATAATAGAGGAAGTAGATAGAGGCGGGCTCTCCCGGTCTCTATTTTTGGAGACGGTCTCTTCTATTCACAGAGCCTCTCCTTTTCCTCCAGTGGCGAGACAGACTCTAAATTGCTGATATGGCAAATAGAGCCCTGTCATGAAGCCCACACTCAAGATGGTCTTATGCTGACACAGGCAACTTTGAAGCTGTTGAAAGGCCCAGAAACCCCTTCAACTATCCTCTTGGCATGACATGGCCTGGAAAGCCAGCCGGGACGGATATGTATTAACGGACATTTTAGGTATCTAACACTACTCGTTACCCCCTTATCATTTATTTATGTATATATATTAAATTTATTGTAAACTTGGTTTATATTCTGATTTTGTGCTCCACAATGAAGCCTTGTTTTTCAACACCAGTGCACCCCCGACATACAGTCTCTGGGTGAAGAACTCTTCTGCTGCTGAATCTGAATTGAAGAATGGGATGAACTTCGCATTCGGAGGGAGTGGTGCTCTTACTACGTGGGAGAACGTGACTCTGTCTGTTCAACTGCGTCAGTTCAAACAACTAGTTGAGAGTATGGTTTTTACTCCCAGTGATCTCCAAGACTCGGTTGCAGTGTTGTCTTCTATAGGCAACGACTGGGCCTACTTCTCGGCTATGCACCATGGACGACCAACGGTGAGTTTTTCTAACTTGGTAAGATAATTAACTGATATGGAGTTTTACTAGCACCTTTTGTTTGGAGAGATATATATGTTATCCACATTTGAACTTTTATATGAATTATTTTTCCAGTGAATTATGACTTCTAACTGGTTTAATTTCTTCTTATTTGGTGGTGTAAAAATTAAATAGGGAGGGGAGGATTATATGAAGAAGGTGCGCACATCGATTCTTGAATTTCTGGAAGAACTAAGCAAAATGGGAATCAAGAAATTACTCACCAACCTTCGACCACAACAAACTGCTAAAAGAAGAAATCGACGCATTTGCAAAGCGTGATTGTATAAAAATGGTGGTTTTGGACTACGACAAGCTATTGGACGCCGTCAAGGCCATGTACGATAAAGGTAATTTTTCGTCCTTAGTATATTGTAGTGATCTTGTTTCTTTTATAAAGGGGATGAAATATTTGCATAATGGTTTCTGTTTTTGCTTAGGAACGCTGTAAAGGGTGTAGTATGTTATTTTCTCCCTGGTTGTGGTCATCTCTTTGATGATTGTTTGTTTTGATCGCTGTTGTCTTAATAAAGTCTATCATTCTATCATAAACAAATCATATGCAATATTTCATGTCAAGCACTAATAGATTTTCCTTGTTCACATATTGATTGATTTCTATGTAGTGAAAGGGAACACCAAAGATAATTGTTGCCAAATCCTAGAAAAGTTTAAGGGTAATTATACGGTGATGTGTGGAGATAATGATGAAAGCGGCAACAAGGTGTACACCCTATGCCAGGATCCGGCTCAATACTTCTACTTCTTTCGGCAACATCTCTCACATGACGCCTGGAAAAAAATGAACACATTATTTGTGGAGTGGAAGGTTCTTGAGCCACTGCGTAGCTAGGTAAGTGATTTGCTTTCTGTATATCAATTAATCTGATGCTGTGATATTAATGTTGGTTGAAATTAATTTGCTTCTCGATCGCCAACTTCTTTGTTTGGCAGAATGGGCTCTTGAAGGAAGGAATTATCATCGCAGGTAGTATGGGCCGTTGAATCTGATTGCAAGGATTTTCTTCTTTCGGCTTGTTTCTTCAGGATATAAAGGACCTATCGATAGGCCTTCATATATATGTTGCTACTTTTTCTTTTGTCAAGCATGAGGCCAATGTTGTGGCCCATGCTTTAGCTAGCTAGTTATGCTTCTTCATCTATGTTTCTAACAATCTATATATGTGTAATACATTCTGGGTTGTAGAGCCACCGGACTTCATTGTTGAGCTTCTCAACCACGAATGCTTAGTTTAGTTCCCGACCACGAATGCTTAGTTTAGTTCCCCAGTAATATATATAACTTCCTTTCCACAAACTTCTATAGTACTTTTTTTTTTTTTTGATGCTAATCGATGATTTCATTCATGAATGAGAACGTACAGAGAAGTCATTTAGGCAATGACTTAGCACTAAAGGCTAGAAAACACAAAAGGAACAGGATACAATAGGAGAGCAAAAGAGGCAGTACAACAATAAAAGAAACTTAGTCAAATCTTCTGATAACTCCCTTCTACTGCTTCAGCACATCCACAGAGGCCAAGATGTTGTTATGATTGTAGGGGAACTCTGGGTGTAAAGATTTAATCCACCATGAAGCTCTGCTCTAGCAAGAGAGATGTTGAGTGCACAGTTCCATCGAATTTCCTCACCCTTGGAAATCAACTTGTTCCTTGAAGACCAAATTGTCCATATAATAGAGAGTCCTATCAACATCCAAACAGAACTCTCCATCCCTGGCCATTGAAGCAACCATACATGCAATGAGGGAGGCGCTGTCCAAGTAACATCCCACCATGAGCAAAACCGTTGCCAAAATTTCCAAGAAATGGGGCAGTGAAAAAGGAGGTGGGAGATGGTTTCTAAGGCCGAGGAGCACAGAGGGCATGTGGCTTGATCAATACTCAGAATACCTCTTCTAAGGAGATTGGCCCTGACAACGATCCCGTTGTTTAAAGCTTGCCAAAGGAAGCATTCGATTTTAGGAGGCCCCAAATTGAGCCACACCCGTTCGGGGGTGCATGGTAGATTTGATTTGATGATGAAATGACAACCAATACAGGATTCTTCTCATCATTCCACACCCAACTGTCCTTCGTATCCGGGATCAAAACAATCTTAAGAATCTCCTCTTCTACAATCCTCCACTTCCCAATTCATATAGATTTCTTCTCCACAGACCGACCAATTGCAGCCGACAAAGGTACTAGGGGGGCAATCATGGCAAGGTTTGACTCCTGATTAGTTGAGATTGAATAAAGCCTCTGGAACTTGGATTTTAGAATACCCACTCCCAGAGTACACCAAGCGTCATGCCAAAATGAGATTTCCTCACCTGATCCAACTCTTATCTTCAGATTGTCTTTGAGGGAAGGGAAGCACTGGGAGGATTTTGATCATTTGAGCATTTAATAATATCCCTCCAAAGAGTTGACATATTTCCATGAGAAAATACCCGTTCAAGTCTTACTTAGCCTTGATGAGTCTCGCCCAATCTGCATCCTTGTTCTGAAATGTATCTCCAATACGTTGTCACGACAAATGAAATATCATGTTATCATCATGCCCCTGTTCGTTTATACTTGTTAAATATTTAAAGGCAGCAAAATTTAACGCTTTTAGGCAGCATTTTATAAGCCCAGCTTCAGCAGTGATGACAACCTGCATAGCATATGGGCAAATATAAAAAAACCGAAATGCATGAGAAGATCAATGAACATCAAAAGAGCCAAAAAAAAAAATGGAAGTTAATGACACTAACGCAAACCTAATAATCCTAAACCGAATAGGGTAACTGAAACGTTATAAGAATTCATGTGGTTAAATATTACTGGAGATTGTGGAGCTGGTAGCAACCGAGAATTAATCCACTACACCTCATACTCGCAGGTGATACTGCCTCAAGCTGTTATAGCCTTCACTTTTTTCTTTCGTCCTGCTTTAAGGTACATCAGTGCAAGCGCCAGCTTTATCCAAAAATTATTTATTTCCTTTTGATTAATCTTACCATGCACAAAATTGTCAAATACATGCTTGAGTCGCATTAATGTCAATGCTAACATTTCCTTGCAACCGCTCAAACATTCAATGGAATTATCTGTTTAACTTTGTATTAACGCAAACACCACTCTATAAAATAAATCCTTTTCGTCATTTAGCTTCATCACTATATCTGAATTTATCTTTCTTGTTCCATGTCATTGGGCAATCAATTTACCCAAAATTGATGGCCAAGTTGAACAGTTCGGTTGTTTTATTGGCATTATCTCTGCTGTTGTCTACTGGGTTAGCTGCGAAGCCTGTTGAAGGAAAAATAGCCTCACCTCCTACCTCAGAATTGGAGGGACTATTCATAGATAAATGTAAAAACTTTTTTGGCCAAGGATGTGGGTTACAAATATTTCAAGACATTTTTGAAGACAAAGGTCATCTGAGCACTGAATGCTGTGAAAAACGTATCTTGGGAGGGGCAATCTGCTACAATAACTTAGTTACGCCTATGTTCAGTGATCCTGGCCTTAAGGCCGCCTACCCCAAAGTTGATTTCAATAAGGCTTATAGAAGAAATATACAAGTTCTTGAACGGTGTATTTCAAAACTCTATATTATGTAATAATACAAAATTACATTATATATTAGTAAAATGAAATCTTGAGGCGCACTGGATTCATCAAGTGAATTCTTTTCTGTCCTCGGTTATAGTTCAACTCCATTTGCCCTCAATTTTATTTTATTACTTCAAAGGATCGGCAATCTATTTGTGTTATGGATCGAAAAATTTCAGGCTTCCACGGCATGTTTAGATTAGTGACCCTCCCTTTTAAATCCCAAATTTTGAATATTACAAAATAGCCGTGCTTTTTTAAACTCAACTTTTCCAAGCTAAGCATTAAACTCATATTAGACGACAACTAATTCTATGTTAAAAAAAAAAAACTATAGCTCAATTTACCATAGAACAGTTTGATTTATTATATAAAAATAGATATTATATTGTATTTCAAATAAAATAAGAAAAATTATATTTAGTAGGTATTATTAATTCATAACTGAAAATTGGCAACCAAGTCTTTATTTTTAGCCGTCATTTGCAGTGCTAACTCAAATGGCTCAATTTACTATAAAAATTTTTATTTTTTGATGTGGTAATATCGTTATAAAGAATTGCGTACAAAATTGTGGAAATAAATAAATAATATCAACAATTGATAAAGAAATAGCCTCACCTTCGATTCATATCAAGGTGAATAGAGGAATATAAAAATTTGAGAGGCTAAAAACAATGTTTTTAATAGTACCACATGTTTGTGCAAAACTTGTCTTGGGTGAAGCCTGCAATGATGAGTTAGTTTCAAAGATCTTGGCCTTAAGGTCCCTTACCCCAAAATCGATTTTAATAAGGTTCATAAAAGGAGCTTGCAAATCTACAATAAAATTTACCTTGCTCAATCCTTATAGAGATTAATTTTCCGTACTCTCATTATAGCATTTTAGCTTCTGTTGAAGTCTTAAAACAATGGAAGGGTGTCCATAGAAGATTTGATTAAGTCCTGCTAAGTCACTTCATTCTATCCGGTGTTTCTCTTTTAACTACTTTGCTCCCAGTGTAATTACAAGGGTGTTGTCCCTGTCATTGTCTTAATGACCCTGTCCTTTGTACAAGTTTGCAAGTGAATCAATAAAGTCTCGATTAGCATAAAAAAAAAATCCTTATAGAGATTAAGGAGTTTCATATAATGCTGACAAAATTACCTGCTTTTTGAGACTTGGCTATAATTGTTGACCCTTTTATCATTACTAATCATGCATATAGTTACTGTTTAATCCAATTAAATGTGTTCAGAGATTGATTGATTGTTAAAAATATGTCAATCACAATGAATATTTCTATGTCAATTTCCAGGTTTCCCTTGCCTAGGTTTGCTGCGATAAAAGTTGGAGAATCTAGCACTACGTGAATGGTTGAAGGTGCCCTCTAATGAGGTCTGTCGAGGTAAATAGATTTAGAAAATCAACCCTCCATGGGAACTAGCCCAAGAGGATGTTATGGAAGCTATATGATTACTGTAGTGTAAGTCAAAGATTGTGACTATTATTGTACTTATCTTTTAAATGTAATTCTAAGTACTTAATTATTTGACATTTATGTAAGACAATTTCTATTTCATTCATAAATTTCATTTTCATCTAATTTTTTTTTTCCACAAATATAATTTTTTGGGTTTTTGGGTTTCACAGTACCCATCTTTTGTGTTTCGGCTAATTTTGTATCCCGACTTTTTGTTTGGCCGGCCATGTACCCCGACTTTCAGTGAGCAGACCATTTATAGTCCCCCGGTCAGGTACCTGCTGACGTGGCGGGCTGCCCGGATTGAGGGTTTAGGAGGTGCTTCAAAGCGGCGTAGTTGTGTCCCAAAACGACGTCGTTTTAGAGGGTTGGGTGGACATGTCAGATCCACGTGTCTTTGTGGGCTCTAGATGCTATCAACCTAGGTTTTTTACCCAACTGACCTGAAACCCGATGGATACCAAAATGAAACCTGACTCGTACCTGGTTTGAATTAAAAGAAACACCTACCAATCCGATTTGGTTATTTATTTAATTATTTTTAATTTTTAATCAAATTTTATTTTAAAAAATTCTTTTAAAATGAAAAAAATTCTAGTTTCTAAAAATTTTGGATTTAAATAAATACACTTCATTATGTTAAATTTATTAATTTAACCTTTTATTTTTCCAAATACTGATTTCTAAAAATCCCAATTTAAATTCTCCCCATTTTGAATTTGTAAAAAACTTAAAATTTTTAATAATAATAATAATAATAATAATAATAATAATAATTAATAATAATGAAAAATGAAATAAATAAAGAGAAAGATCAAATCTCAACCGTTAAATAAAAAAATCTGAAAATAAATATTTACTCTTACTGAAGCGCCCCGGCCCGTATTTACCATACCGGGTAAACACGTGCCAGAACTGTTCTTATTACAGTAGCAGACAGTACATATGTTACAAGGTAAAATACAGTCAAACAGAAATACAACATCTGTCACCCGATCCGGGGACCATTATTCAAACCACAACAGCAGTAGCAGAAAACATATGATACGACAACATGTAAAATGCAGCAACATAAAATAATCAGCAGCGGAAGACTTAGAGTGAGATGCAGCGGAGGTATGGATCCGGAGTCTGGTGGAGTAGAAACAGCAGCTGGTCGAACCACGTACCTGTACTACGAGCAACTCATCCTACGGGATGAACCCCCGCAGGCTAGTGGTGAGTCCGAAGTGCTCACCGACGAAGGATAAACAGTAATATGCAGGCAACACAGTACTTTCGAAGTAAAAATTCCAGCAAAAGACATAACAGAGAAACAACCAGAACATAACTAAGCCAAGACCAAAAGAATATTTATTATCACCAATTTTATCTTTCGGGGCCCTGTCACTGGACAAGCTAGGGTCGTACCTGGTTATTAACATGTTCCAGGTGCTAGATCATTCCAAGAGAACCCAGGGATCGACATCCCAAAAATATAGATCCCAGGGATAGACATCCCAAAAATATAATCACGGGATAGACATCCCAAGCATAGACATGCTTATCACAAGGGTAAAAAAGTTTTTTATGTCCTTACACTTTGTCAATTTTGCATTTGTTGTCCCTCTTCGTTTAATTTCACTCATTGTGTCCCTGAACTTATAATTTACCGGGTTACCCTGTCCATTTTACCTCCTGCAACCGGTTGAAAGCTGTGATGATGACACGTGTACAATGGGCCCGGCGCCATGCCCTTTTTATTTTTTCCGCTTTTCTTTTTTTCTAATTTAATTTCTAAATCCGTTATTAAATTAAATAAGTTAATTTCCACGATTTTCTTTACTTTGTCTTAGCACAAAAAGATAGACGTTAAATTGACCCTTTACTCCCATAATAATCACACCATTATTCCCAAAAAGCAACCCAAACCTTCCCACAAAATCTAATCCCAGATTGACCAGAAAAAAAATCCCCAGTAAAACCCAGAAAAAAAAAAAAGAAGAAAAAGAAAGAGGAGAAACTCTTGTTTCCAACCCTTTTCCTGGTGTTAATAACAACAAGCATCCCAACCCTTTCTTACAACATCCAAACCCCATATCGACCAAAAAAATCCAATTTTAGAAAAATGTAAAAGAAAGAAAAGAAGAAATTAAACTCTTTTCTTTGTGTTAATAACAAGAAGCACCCAAGCGTTCCTCTCAATATCAAATCCCAGATCGACCAAGAAAAAAGGCAATTCCAACGAAAACCCAGAAAAAAAAAAAGTAAAAGAAAGAAGAAAGAAACTCTTGTGTCCATCACTTTTCTTTATGTTAATAACAACAAGAAGCACTCCAACCCTTTTCACAAACCCAATCCCAGATCAACCAAAAAAATTTAGGAATTTTTATAATTCTGACGGATGAAGAAAGGAGAATCTCATTTGCAATTACCTGCTGCGCTTACAGCAACAACTCAGTCAATGACTTGACAGTTCTTGAGAAGTACCCTTTGAATGTAATAACAAAGAAAAGCAGACACAATGATTAACGCAAATGGAGATAAACAGATCGGACCAGGATCCATGGTCACACGGATAGGACAAAGGAGATGGGGACGCCGAGGCCCCGGTGCTTGCCGGAGCACTCCAAGCACATGAACACCCTACAGGAAACCAACGCCCATTGCGGGTTCTTCTGGGAGTAGTCCACGCAGACCTTGTTCCCCAGTTGCGCTTGCAGGTCGCGCAACCTCCTTGATGCCGCCATCCGGATCCAATTGCGCTACTCTGAATTGGATTCCAATACAAATTTGGGCAAAAAAAACTGAGAGTCAGATTATAATTCTTAGTTTTATTCTCTTTTTTTTTACTTTACAGAAGAAATAGAGAGAGGGACAAGATGGGAATGGAGAGGGGGAGAGGGGGGAGAGAGAAAGAGAGATTAGGGATCTCACCGACTGTAACGCCCCAGTTTTCGTTTTCGATTTACAAAATTCGGATCTCGATTTTTTTTAGAAACAAAAATTAAATTATTTCCGTTGGACTCATCATTTATGAGTGGTAAAACGTTGCGTTTGAGTTTCGTCGGACCTAAAACGCGTTTCGGGACAAAACACGACGTTTACCGTAGTTTTAGTTAAAACTACGTCGTTTTTGGAGTTTAGCAAAGAAAAAAAAAAAAAGGGGGACCTGGTCAACTGAGGCGGGTTGACCGCGCCAAGCCAACGACGCGTCGTCAGCTGGCGGGTCAAGCCCTAACCCCAGCTGCCTTCTCCTTCTTTTTCCCCTTCTTTCTTTTTCTCCTCCACTTTTCTTTTTCTTCCTTCCCTACCGTTGCCTCTCCACCCAGCCGCCGCTTCTGCAACGGCTCTTGTCCCCCACCGTTTTCTTTCTTTTTTCTTTCTTTTCTTATCTCTCCTTCCCTCATTTCTTCCTTTTCTCCTCCCCTCCAATCTGTTCCTGCAACCGACCCCATCTTTTCTCTTCCCTTTCACAAAACCGCCGCCGCCACCATACCTCCTTCCTCCTTCCTCCCGTGTCACCGTCGCTGGGACACAGAGCCACCGCCGTCATCACTTATTACTCGCCTATCCTCCTTCTTTCGAACCGCCGGCATCACCAGTGGAACGGCGTGGATCCAAGGTTGATTCGGCCGCGACCAAATCAAGAGGGCCGAGAGTGAGGGGTGGGCTTGACTCGCGTGCGGCTGCAACGCCGACGAGGTAAGCCGCCAGTCTGTTCTCTTCAGTCCTTCCCCTCTTCTGTTTCCTCTTAAATTGTTGAATTTCTTTGGAATTGACTTGTTTCGGTGCGGGCGTGTGGCTCTGTGTGTTGTTTCCGGCGGTGGTTGTGTGTGTGTGGGGGTGGACGGTGATGTGTCTGGTGTGACTGAAGTCGGGTGGGGTGTTAACCGAGGGTGTGAGCCGGTCGTGTTCGCTGGTGGCCGTGTGTGTGCGGGTCGGGTTACTACCCTTAACGGCCCTGGAACACGGCAGTGGCCCTGTAGAAACGTTGGTGGGAGTTCTTTCCGAGCAGAGAGGTCGCAGACTCGGATGCTGGGGGGTGTTGGACGCCGGCACTCAAATTCCGGGTAAGGATTTGATTCCTTAATTCTTTACCTGTTCGTTCAATTGGTGTTTCCACGATTAAATTGTTTTGTTTGAATGTCGTTTTGTGGATGCTCGGATTGGCAGTGCGTTGCGGGTTGATTTTCGGGCTGTTGTGAAGTTTTCCGGCGTGGGTGACCGGAATCCGGCGAGCGCGCACTATTCCGGCGAGGGCTCGGGAATTCTCCGGCGAAGGCTCGGGTTCTGTCGGCGGACGATAAATTCTTGTTTTTACAAGTGTTAGTCGGTAATTATTTATGATTTGTCTCGGTTATGTTACGTACTTAAATTTTGGAATTTATTTTACGAAATACATTTATATTTATATTTGTACATTTAGTGAATTGCGGATTTCCGAGAGCGGAGAGTTAGAGTGTGTGGCCGGGTGAACTTACCGACACGAATAGACTTTAGGCCGTTTAACCTTGGGCTCGGAATGACTTTAGGACGGTTTTAGGAAAAACCGAGCCCAGGCCCAATAATTTCAATTTGAAGCTTAGGATGTTTAATTGGACTTAAATTTACGGACTTAGGACCTAATCACGGATAATTAAACTCACGGACATTAAGAGCGGGCTTGAAGCCCAATCACATAATCGATAAAAATATGGACTTAAAGAGGTGGGCCTTTGGCCCGGAATTTGTGATTAAGGATTTAGTGGGCTTTAGGCCCGAGAATTGTTAACGAACTTAAACCGATGAACCTTAGATCCGTAATCGTTGGAGTTATGGAAGATAAAATATTCTTTTGGACTTAGACCCAGAAATCTTATAATTGGATAGTTAGGGTCGGGAGATACTCGATTAGAGAATACCGTTAGCATACATACACGTTTTATTCCTAAAATTGGTTTAGTGATTATGTTATGTGCCGGTAATCAGGCACGGGAGATACCTCAGGAGCTGTAGACTCGGATCGGGAAGAAGTCATAAACCGCATTTTTTTGAGGTGACATTACAAGTCTTTTTATATATGTTTTTGTGAATGCATGTTGGTGTGGTTTGTTTGTTTACTTGCCTTGTTTGCTACATGCAATGATTGGAATTGTATGCCTGATTGATCTCACATGCCTAATTTCGTTATGAAAAATTGCTTTGGTGATAATGTGTGAATATGGGCCGCAGGCCCGAATGGAACAGGGACACTTACAGTGCACACATCCCTGAAAGACATAATGTATCTCAACCGAAATGTAAAAATGTAAATAAGAATAAAATACTAAATTCTACTGTGTATCGGTTGGTAGCCCCGAGGGAGGGTTGGGTACCCTCGGGTCACATTATGCTGTTTAGCATGCCCAGGGGATGTAGGTGCACCCCTGGAAGACTTGCACCGGTTAGGTGTGTCTGAGTGCACCCTCAGGTAGCTAGCGGCCACTTGAGATTTATCAGTGGTTTTTGGCCTCAGAATCTACCCCTTCTGAGGTTCGACATTTGGGTTTCACACCCTGATCTGATCAGATGCGCTACCGAGACTTGACTCACAGTAGAGGGCCCATAATAATAAAAATAATAATAATGATAACAATAAGATAACGCATTGAGCTCAAACAGTACGAGCTATAATTCAATAAAACATTTATGTGATGGTGTGTGATTCTGATTTGCTTGTATGCTGTACTTGTGCTCGTGAGCTACTCACCCTACGAGCATGACTTCACTTTCATGTATATTTAGACTTTTAATGTTCACTGAGTAGGCGACTCACATAATCACCACTGTTGTTTTTCAGACTTTAGTTAGCGTGCAGACTCACTTATACCTTCGACTCGGAGATCAGACACAGTCACTTCAGCAGGTAGTTGTGCATTATCTCTTGGTGGGATCCATAGGGCCATATGCATGATATTTTCTATCTTGAGTACTATTATTACTTTCATCTTCCGCTGCATGTGAAATAACTCGAGATGTTATAAATATTTTACCTTTATATCGGCAGTTAGCCGGAGTTGATTTTGTGATATTATGTCGGCGTGATGCCGTGATGGCTTACTACTTGTTAAGCCGGTTGATCTCATTTATTTTTATGACATCTCGCTGTTAATACATTTTCATGGAAAATGTTTGTATGCCGAAGCATCGTTTTTGTACCCCGGGTTTCAAGAGTATTTTGGTATCACCTCGTGTTGCACCCCTCTTTTTTTTTTGTGAAGGCCCTCCCCCCGAGGGACCCACCAAACTCAGGTATTGTTACATCACTCCCTCCGCCCGATTAAATCCTTTACCATGCTGCAGCACTAGGGATTCGAACTCGGGACGTGATGCTTTTTATCCCCCTCAAGGAGAGCACCTTCACCAACTCATCAGATGAGTTGGTGAAGGTGCTCTCCTTGAGGGGGATAAAAAGCATCACGTGAGTTGGTGAAGGTGCTCTCCTTGAGGGGGATAAAAAGCATCACGTCCCGAGTTCGAATCCCTAGTGCTGCAGCATGGTAAAGGATTTAATCGGGCGGAGGGAGTGATGTAACAATACCTGAGTTTGGTGGGTCCCTCGGGGGGAGGGCCTTCACACCGACACTGCAGGAAACGTTGGTGTTGGTGTTAGTGGTGGTGGTGCGATTACACAATTTTGGTGTTAAATCCCACTTTCGTTATTATTGTGTCCCCTTTTTTTCTTTTCTTTACCTTTTAAATGTTTTTCTTTTAATTAAAAATAAATTAAATTAGAAAAACAAAGAAAGGAAAAAAAGGTGAGTTATGGGCTCAAGGACACGTGTCAATACCACAGTTCCTAACCGGCTGTAGAGTGTAAAAAGGACATGATGGCTCGGTAAACCGTTAGTTTAGGGACATGTTGAGTGAAATTGAACGAAGAGGGACAACAAATGCGAATTCGACAAAATGTAGGGATAAAAAAAACTATTTACTCTTATCACAAGTAACCCAGATCATAGCCACCACAAAACAGTCTCTAACCATCTAGTCGTACCACTACTTTCCTAGTGACAATACAGTCGTCAACACAACTTCCAATTATCCAATTATCTCATCATATCAGTATATCCACAATCAACAAATCAACAACCACAGTAATGATACCACAATCAAACTCAATTGGCTCAGCAGTTCAATCAGGCAAAATAATCACAGAAAAACAAACACAGTATCATGTGCAACATATCAAAGGTTATCCATCCTCACCTTAGCCGATTTCCCTACTCCTGAAAGTCCTCAAATTGTCCCGGCTCCGGTTCCTCGGAATACTGTTCGTTTTTAGCTCCTATATAGCATACAAAAGCATATACCCACATAAGACGCACATAAATGCAAATGATGCTATACCGTAAAAATAAAACTAAACTGGTTCGTTTACGTCCCGGTGAAACCCCGTTATCATCATAATTTACTATTTACTATTCTTGTGTCAAACTACTATACTATACTTATACCCGGTTATTATTCCGGTATACACTTTGATAATACTCTTTCCAAAATATTTCCATAAAAATTATTGTTTACCATATCATATATTCTTTTCCATAAGGTAAAATACTTACCAAATTATATATATATCAGAAAATACTTTCATATAATAAATTATGTCATTTAACCTAAATTCTCAAAATTATGTTATATTCCCCTTTTTTTCCTAGCAATATAAATTAAATATAAATATAAATATAAATATGAGTATCCAGAAAATTATTATTTATCAAATATATACATTAAGGTAAGCTTACACTATATGTACTTTTTTTCCAAAAATATTACTTAGGTACACCATATATATATTTTTCTGGTAAAGCATTTACACTATATATATCCTTAAGGTATTTACTATAATCATGTTATAATTATCTTAACCTCTTGAAAATGTTATAATAGGATAGTTACTTCATTTATTTCCACAAGATATAGCCACATTCTACTTATTATTATTTTTTTCCAGAAAACATATATAATCCACATTGTATATTTCTTCCCAGAATATATTTATTCTTTAATATTTATTATTATCATTTATTTTTATTTCTGTTTTGTTTGTTTTTTCTTTTTAATTACCGGACTGGTCCAAATAGACAAGCCCAGGTTCAAGCCCATAACCCACTTACAATTACCCAGCTAGCCCAGAAAGGAGGTCCAGGAGCAAACCCAGACCCATCCCGGGCTGGGCCAACTTGTGCAGCCCTAACCCGACCCGGTGACCCTTAATCGGGTCGTCTTCAACCTCTGCTCACTTCGTGTGGGTGGACGGCGGCGGCGCGAGAGAGAACGGGCGGCGAGCCGAGGCTGCGTGCGGTGGTGGCGTCGATCCGAGGCGCGACTGCAGGTGGTGGAAGCGACGGCTTCGGTCGGTCGTCGTGGCAGGGAGGAGTCCGAGTGGGGCCGGCTACGGCGAACTCGATCTGCCGGGTTCGTTGGCTGGCGGCTGCAGAACTCAGACAACGTCGTCGCGAGGGAGGAGGACACGAAGAGGAGGCGATGCGGCACAGGTGGGTGGAGGTGCAGGCGACGTCGAGCACAGGTGGTGCTGGTCACGGTGGACACGGGCAACGACACTCGGCTGTCGACGCTGCAACTCCTGGCGGTTGCGAAGCGTCCTCAGCAGTGGCAGCAAGCGAGCAGGAAGAGAGAGGGAGAGGTGGCGGTCGGCTGCAGCGGGAGATGGTGCAGGTGGTGGGGCGGCGCGGGTGTGGTTCACGGCGGCGGTGGTGTTGTGTGTGTTTGTTGTATTTTCTTTTCTTTTTTTCTTTCTTCTCTTTTTCTTGCTTTTGGTTTTCTTTTACGGGTGAGTGAATTTGCAAAAGGTGGCTTGTGGGTGGTTTGCAGGTGAAGATGAAGTTGGCAGAGAAAAAATAGTGTAGGCAGAAAATAATGCAGGGAAAAGAAAGGCAGAGTCACGGGCAGCACAGGTAAGTCACAGGCTGCACAGGGAAGAGGCGGCTGCGTGACTCAATCATGCAGTCGTGTCCCGTCCGGACCAGAAAATAACCATTATACCCATTTAACTTAATTTCTGGCCCGATAATTCGAGGTTAAACCTGACTTTTTTTAAGATTCCTGGACCCGAAAAATACCAACTCTGGTCCGAAAAATCCACAGAAAAATCGGGAACGTGGGGTAAGGGTCGGTTTCAGAATCCGATGCATAATTTACCCTGAAATAATTACCCAAGATTAATTTCATAAGGTAAATTTGTGACACCCGGGGTCTATGAGGGCAGGAAGTGTACGCCGGTGCCGGGATGAGCATGGACAAGGAGTGGCTTCTGGCAGGCTTCTAGACGGAGGGGCACAGGAATAAACCGAATCCACACCGGAATAGGAGAGATCCTGAGACTGTGTTGGGATGGGGCTGCACAGTTGGGGTGATTTCATAATTATACGGGTATGGGACTGTATAATTAAGAATAGCTCAAATGAAGTGAACGGTTTGATGGGTACTAACTATATCAACAAGGTGCACCTACCTTTTCGGTGCTCATTCTAGAAAAACTTCAAAGTTAAACGTGCTTGACTTGGAGCAATTCTAGGATGGGTTACCTCCTGGGAAGTTTTCCCCGGAAACGTGCGAGTGAGGACAAAGCACGTTGGAAAGGTCCCGTGTTGGTCTGTAGTGACAGTCGACAAGCCGGGACGTTACAGTTGGTAGCAGAGCTCCAGAACTCCCCTAGTACGGTGCAGGGTTCGGGGACGAACCTAGCGGAAGCTGGTGGGCCTGTGACACCCGGGGTCTATGAGGGCGGGAAGTGTACGCCGGTGCCGGGATGGGCATGGACAAGGAGCGGCTTCTGGCAGGCTTCTAGACGGAGGGGCACAGGAATGAACCGAATCCACACTGGAATAGGAGAGATCCTGAGACTGTGTAGGGATGGGGCTGCACAGTTGGGGCGATTTCATAATTATACAGGTATGGGAGTGTATAATTAAGAATAGCTCAAATGAAGTGAACGGTTTGATGGGTACTAACTATATCAACAAGATGCACCTACCTTTTCGGTGCTCATTCTAGAAAAACTCCAAAGTTAAACGTGCTTGACTTGGAGCAATTCTAGGATGGGTGACCTCCTGGGAAGTTTTCCCCGGAAACGTGCGAGTGAGGACAAAGCACGTTGGAATGGTGCTAGAATTAAATTCTCTTTAAACCAATAATATAATGGTGGCATAAGAATCTCACTTAAATTCAATTTTATATTATAAATTAATTCTAAATTCAATTTTATATTATAAATTGATTCTGAAACTATTTTAAAAGAAAAAGTAAATGTGCTTTTCTTTAAGGATCCGTGCTTTTTTTGAAGAGTCAAAACTTATCAAGTTCTAGTTTAAAAGAAAAAAAAAGGTTTTCTCTTCCATCAACAATACATTAAAAAAGGCATAACACTTCACCCTAAAATAACTCAAATTAAGAGGATACAAATAAAGAATTAAAAAGCAATTGGGGTTCATCTCTTCCCTTTGCAGTTGCAGCCGCCACCATGGAGAGGAGTGCTCCCATCAGTGCTGAAACCTCGCTGCACCGAACACGAAGCCAGTCTCCCCATGGAGGAAGAAGGTCACTGGCCGGGCAAGCACAACTGAAACCGTCGCCGCAACCGTCAATTATTTCCCAGATCTAATAGATGTCCCAATGGCGGTGGAGGATGGAGGCTGCCGGTTTGAAGAGGAGAAGAGTGAGGAGGGATACCATGGTGGCATAGCTCCCCAACTCGGCAGTGCACAAGAAGACGACGGAGGCACGAATCGGGGCGGCGACGGAGCTTGGAGGAGGGTTCGCTTGATGCGGCTGGGTTAGAGGGAGAATCCTACGCGCACTGTGGTGGTTGGCGTGGCCGGCAACGTCGGTGGAGGCGGGACAGGCGAGGCGAGGCGAGGCTCGGCGAATATGGGGGCAAACTCGGCTGTAACACATCGGGAAAGGAAGACTGGTGGCAAAGCTGCCGCGTGAAATAGGAAAAACGGATGGCGGTGGAGGTGTTGTTGGTGGGCGGTGTGGGTTGGCGCGGTGGTGGTTCACGCGTGGGAGAATGATGATGGTGATGATGGAGTCGAGCAGAAACAGTCGGCGGGGTCGAGAAGGAAGGCAACGGTGTTGTTGGTTTCACCGGTATTGGTGGTGCCTGGCCCGCGGAGAGGAAGAGGAATATTGTTTTTACTTTTAAAAAAAAATAATTCTAGCACCAGATAACAATTATAAGAGTAAATATTTATTTTTTGAATTTTTTGGTTTTGACGGTTGAGATTTGATCGTACCCTTTATTTATTTTATTTTACTCCATTACTATTAATATTATTATTATTGAAAAATTGTATGTGCTTTTTACAAATTCAAATCGGGGAAAGTTTAAATAGTGATTTTTAGAAATTAGTATTTGGAAAAATAAAAGGAAAAAATTAAAAATTCCAGCAGGTGTATTTATTTAAATCCAAGTAAAACTTTTAGCAAAGTAAGATTTCCTCATTTTAAAAAAATTTCAAAAATAAAATTTGATTAAAAAAATTAAAAATGAGTAAATAAATAATCAAACCGGATTGGTAGGTGTTTCTTTTAATACAAACCGGATACGAGTCAGGTTTCGTTTTGGTATCGAACAGGTTTCAAGTCGGTTGGGTAAAGAAGCCGGGTTGGTAGCATGTAGAGCCCACAAAGACACGTGTATCTGACATGTCCACCCAATCCTTTAAAACGACGTTGTTTTGGGACACAATTACGTCATTTTGAAGCACCTCCTAAACCCTCAATCCGGGCAGCCCGCCACCTGACCAGGGGGACTATAAATGGCCTGCCCACTGGAAGTCAGAGTACATGACCGGCCAAACAAAAAGTCCGGGTACAGAATTGGCCAAAACGCAAAGATGGGTACTGTGAAACCAAAAAACCCATAATTTTTTTAAAAAAACATATATATATATATATTTTTTTGGTCTGCACATATATATATGATCTTAATCTTACAATGCACAAAATTGCCAAATACATGTTTGAGTCTCATTAATTAATGTCAATGCTAACATCTCCTTTTTTTTGGTCTGAATGCTAACATCTCCTTGCAACCGCTCAGACATTCAATGGAATTATCTGCTTAACTTTGTATTAACACAAACACCACTCTATAAAATAAAAAAGAAAAACACCATGATCTAAACTACGACAACAATAATAAAAATATATTATCCTCTAAAAAAAATTTTAAAAAAATGTTTTAAAAAAAATCAAGCCCATCTCCACCCCCCACATCCTCCTCTCTCTTCAATCACCCTCCCCATTCGACCCGCCGGAAGTTTCTGGATCCACACAACAACTCCCCCATTCCTGGCCTGAAAAGACCAAGTTCGGCACTCCAACAACAAAGCTCGAATCTGCAGCAATCCCACACTGCAGAGCACAACCCAACACAATCATTCAAGCCACGACCACCTTAATACAACCACCATAACCACCTCCATCAAGCTCCTAAACGCAACCACAACCAAGTCTCGCTACTCCACTACTCGGACAAGAACCAACGGAAACAACCACAGGTCCAATACTAGACTCTAGCAATTCACTCCAAACAACACAATTGAACACGGGATATCATGAGGCAATCCACATATACAGGCTTGAATAGAAGAAAGGGGTATTTAATTGGGGAAAGAGGAGAGAACGGCGGTGGACCAAGCGACGTCGAGGCGTGGTAATGGCGACAGTAGGCACTGGTAGAGGCAGGCGGCTTCAGGTCGGTGGCTCTGTTCTGCCCCTTCACAGCTTCAGGTAGGTGGCTCCGCTCCTCCGCCATTTTTAGTGAGCTCGTCCCTTCCTCTTTGGTCGTTATTGCTCCCATGCTTCGTGCCGCCAATGAGATCGAGAAGGACAATCCACAGGCGATTTAGTTGCAAAAATTAGTTTTTTTGATTGGTTGTGTTGGAGGAGGTCATTGGGCGCGGGGAGGCCGAGCTAGGGCCTTTGTGGGGGCTGCGACGCCTGCTGGGGCAGCACTCAAGGAAGGAGGAAATAGTGGAGATGGGAACAGGGGTTGCGGGTGCGGGCTTCCGGAGAGGGAGGAGGAAGGGAGAGGTGTGGAAGAATCTTTTCTTTCTTTAATTTTTTCATAAAGATTTTTTTTTTCTCCTTAAAGCATAAAATAACAAAAAGAAAATTTTTTATCGAACGGTTAATATATTACCACGTGTCAATCATCAATGCTTTCCGTTAAATCAACCAACATGAGCTTAAAAAACCCTAACGGAAATTAAAAAAAGGAGTCAAAATGCAAAATAAGAAAGTACAAGGGGTTAAATTCCGGGGAGTTTTTTTTTCAGGGGGTAAGTAAATTTTGGTCGAAAGATCAGGGGGTAAAATGTATTGAACCCAATGAAAAAACGAAACAATTTGATTTGAACCCGGAATAATTAAAAACTACATAATACTATCACTTTTTGAGGTTTTGAACCATTTCGAGAGGGAAATGATATGGATAGACTCATCATTGGAGGGTAAGATGTAGGCCCTCTCCTACCTAGCCGTTGTATGCAAAGTAGCGCCCAACGGCCAGATCCCACATTCTTACCTGCTATATAACATGATATCATGTGTTCAAGAGTAAACTCAAAATCTTAACTTTCACAATATTCTCTCTTCATTTCGAAGAACTAATAAATCTTCATATCAAATATGGCCTCTTCCAAGCTTAGGAGTTCGTGTTCCTTCCCAAACATTCTCCTGTCATGCCTGAATTTCACTCTCTTCATCCTTGCCTCAGTATCACTAGCCCCTATGATTCTCCTTAAATTCCCACCAACATCTCTAGGCCTGGCGTTCCTCATGGTCTCCTGCATATCTCTCCTCTCCTCGTTTGTGGGCTTCTACTCTCAGCTCACTCACTTCTGCTTCATAACCCACCTTTCCCTTCTCATTGCCTCTCTGTTTGGTCAAGTATTCGGTGTTCTGGCCTTGTTTACGAAAGAGAACTCCAGCCTTACAATGCTCAAGTCCCCAAGAGACCCCAGAGAAGCTAAGCTATTGGTGAGACTAGAATGTGGGGTTCTGATGGCAATGGTGCTCATGCAGGGGGTGGTGTTGGTGATGAGCTGTGTTGTGCATAGTTGTTGGGTTAGGGAGTACGAGGAGCTGGAAGCGGAGAGGGAGGCAAGTGCAAAGAGGAGGAGCAGGAGGATTGCCAGGGTACAAGAAGAGTCCATTGCTAATGCAACTAAGATAGCAGATGCCAAATCCAAGGAGTTTGATGAGAAGATGAAGAGCAAGTATGGTGGCCAGTGGGTGAAGACAGATTTTGAAGGGTAATTGAACTACGAGAAGACCTTTGTTATCAGCTGGCTGCTTATAATTATTACATCTTTGCTTTGATCTGTTTTTTTTTCTCTGTGTGTGTGTGGTTTTGGTCACTGGTGTGGTGGCCATTTTCACTTTCAGAAATGTGTCTTTGGTCTTGAAATCTTTGTATTGTTGATTTATGTCACCTGTGAATCTGCATTCTTAGTAGTTTCCTGACCTCCACTAATTTTGTATTGTGGCCATTTTAAGCATCGTGAGTGAAGGTGAGGACTGAGGAGGATCAACCTTAAGAATGTTATGATCTGAAATGGACCAAAGCCCAAAGAGAGCTGCATTGGTATTTTTGGTTTTAACGCTTGGGCTTGTGGCCCTAAGTGTTGGAAGGAGAGAAAAAAAAAAAGATCACTGAATTTTCAAATGCCCTTTTTTAATTAATGAGTGGAATCCCCCTCCCTGTGGTGTGTATAAACTAAATGTGGATGCCGCAATTTGTTCTGTTGATTATGGTTCCATTATGGGTGGGGGGCCGTGGTTCGTGACTCTCGGGGATCTTTTATGGCTACGTGTGCTCGACGCTTAGGGTGCGGTTCTGACCCTTTGATCGCAGAAGCGCTAGCACTGAGAGAGGGGCCGATCTTCCCCCTCCCTCTGGTGTGTATAAACTAAATGTGGATGCCGCGATTTGTTCTGTTGATTATGGTTCCATATTGGGGGGGGGGGGGGGGGGGGGGCGCGTGGTTCGTGACTATGGCTACGTGTGCTCGACGTTTTAGGGTGCGGTTCTGACCCTTTGATCGCAGAAGCGCTAGCACTGAGAGAGGGGCTGATCTTTGCTGTGCAGTGTGGTTCGTGACTATGGCTACGTGTGCTCGACGTTTTAGGGTGCGGTTCTGACCCTTTGATCGCAGAAGCGCTAGCACTGAGAGAGGGGCTGATCTTTGCTGTGCAGTGTGGTTTCTTCTCCTTGTTAGCAACTCATAGACCGTCTAAATGCCTCCCCAACTATTGTCGACGATTCCCCTAGTGGGATTATCCTCAAAGATGTTCGATGGCTACTCACTACATGTAGATCATGCTCTTTTTGTTTTGTACACAGACAGTGTAATACTGTTGCTCACCATCTAGCACAAGTTGCTGTTCACAAGAATGTTTTGGATTGAGGAGCCTCCTAATGATATTGTTAGGCTCTTCAATCATGATTGTATTTAAGCATCTCCTTTAATACAATCACAATCTTTCAATCAAAAAAAAAATTAATGAAAAAGAAAGAAAATTTGCTACATCCAACTTGAAATTGAAATAGAACCCCCTAACCTGATATGTCATCGAGTGACAACCGAAGGGGGTTTTGTCATTCGGTCAGGAGAGATGTCTACTACAGTTGTCTGCAACACCGAATGTACAGTTGCTAACAAATCAATAACTACACACAGCAAAGAGTTTTTTTAAAAAAAAATAAAACACAGCAAAGAGTTAAAGCAAAGGAATGAGAATGGATTAATTATTCTCCTCAATATTAATAAAATCCATTTTGGGGAAGACAATTATTTGTACGCGGCGCATCTCGTCTCCTCCTCACTCGTCCATGATTGCGTTACAATTATTTGGAGCATTAATAAATTTTATTTTACGCGCAAGACATGATAGTTCTTGTTTGATCTCTCTCGTTAGAGTGTAGGAGCTTCTTTCTCCTTGGAGTTTAAGCATTAAAACGTGTTGTTTAGTTTAGGTAGGCAATTAATCACGAAACCAGGATGGTTGGTCAAACAGCAAAGCAACCATTGACAACAGATGTCCCTGTCCTTGCCAATATGAGGTGTATAATTAAGAAGAGATATAGATGGCTTGTAAGCATCCACATCGCTGACAACGAAATCCAGAACATTAGAGCCTCTCGCTGCTGGTTTCCCCTCATTAACAAATCTGTGTGCTTCACAGTTCACAATCACAAAACAGTTGCCCTCCAATGCAAACAAAAGAAAAGACACAGCCCCGTTATGGCAGTTACCATTATTTTCTTATTCCCATTATTTTAATGGGGTTTGTTTTCATCTTCTTACACTATTGACTATAGTCCTCCAATTCAATACTACCTTAAAAAGTTAATATCTTCTCTTACCAAAAAAAAAAAACTCCTCCTCCTACAGAGAGAGTAAATAAATCCGCAACACATAAATTGCGCATGGTTTTAAAATTCTGTTATGAAGGTTGAAAAGTCCAGACAATTAAGGCGATGGGTCATAATCTCTCACCTAATTTTGAGAGATTTTGTCCATTATTTACCATTTCTTTCTTAATCAAGTCCCTTTGCACGGTTATTATTGGAATTAGATTGTGTAGTGCGTTTAGTAGGACTAGGACCAATGCTTCTTTTTCTCATCAACAAAACCTTTGTTTTAATTGAAATGAGAAGAAAGGAAAACAAAAGAAATGAGAGAAATGAGGAAAGAAAAAATGGATTTAATTAAAAATATAGGTAAAATATTTCTAAGAAATCAAGAGAGAAAAGACCCACCAAATTTTTGTAAAGGGACCACATCAAGAAAATTTGTCAACCGCAAGGAGGAAAACTGTTATAGTGACTAGTAGTAGTTACTAACCCAGACTTCCTGAGAAGGTTAACTACATAAATTGTTTACTAATTCCGTCCGTTTGGATAAAATCTAAAATCTAGAGAAGGAACAGAGTACGTGCATGCATAGATGCTGAAGAGGCCTCAGCCTGCCCCTCCATCGAAACCTAAAAATGTATTGTCCGGATTAAGTGGTACTTGGTGGCGTTATCCACTATTCAAGCCCCACCTCTATCTAAACCCAAACAAAAAATTATTACAGATAAGCATTTATAAAAAGCAGCTAACTGGCAACGACACAAACAGGCTCAACCCATCCTCTGGGGTGAACTCAATTTTCTTGTCTCTGTTCTTGTTACCATCGTTGCTGGTAACTCTTTCTGTGTTTCTTATTTTCCACATGATTTGATTTCTCCTCCTTTGTATTTTGCAATACAATGATACATACCATCATCATATAACCCAAAAAACAAAAAGAAAAAAAAAAACTTAAAAAACCCAAGTCGATTCTGGAAAAAAAGACCAAAAGGAAAGGAGGAGTGATGTCGACAATTACAATTCACAGACCAAAACTCTTGACCTTTTCCCAGGATGGGTTTAGACACAATCATCGGCGCTACAAATTCCACCGATCCGCCGCTTCTTGGACGATGTAAGTGCAGTTGTGTTCCTAATTCAGGACAACTCTTTCTAAAGTTTCTATCTTTGTTGACCGCGTGAAATTGTGGTGACTGAAAGTTGTTTTTTTTTTTTTTGTGTTTTGTCATTTTTGGGACCAACAAAGGGCGATGAGTTCTGGGTCTTTTAAAACAAGGAAGAAGGAGGAACTTTCGGTACAGGTTCCAGCGCTTTCTATTCCTCAATGTGAAACACAGAGGTTGCCTGATCTACGATTTGACCGCCTTCAAATACCGGAGAAGGAATTGATACACGAGGACAAGCTTGAGTTCGGAAACTTTGTTGCACGGGAAGCCATGATTGATGAAGAATTCTGGGTTGGTTGTTGGCTCAACTTTTCTGTTATTAAAGTCTTTTTTCTTTTTTTAAAAAAAGAAAATGACATGGGTTTGAGGATTTTTCGTGTTTATTCATGTGGATTATGCAATTAGAGTTTGTAATTGTAAAATCTGTTCATTTTCATGCTATTGGATTCTCAGACTTTTGTATGCTTCTTCTTCTTGTTTTGTTCTTTTCCCTCCAAATATTAGAAACCGTCCACCATGGGTCAAAATATTTGTTTTCTTTTCTTTTAGTTATCTCCTTCAATGATAAACATTTTGTTTGAGCATTCAATGACAAGGATTAAGTGTTTGTGTTTATGTTTGTGTTGTAATCTGAAAATGGTTACTTTGGTTGTCTTTGAATTTGTGGCAGACAGCAGCATGGTTGCGAGCAGAAAGTCAATGGGAGGATCGAGCAAATGACAGGTGCTGGAATCAGATTATTAATATTTCCTCTTTGATAATTATTAAACACGATTAAGCATCTGGAAGTAAATTTGTCAATTCTTCAAGAGTATGTGTGGAGCATGATATCAAGATATCAAGGCCTGCTACGTATACTTTGATTTTGTTACAATTTTAAGATTTTTAGTACACAACAACTGAGCTCCTCAGAGAAGATTCTCTTGATGAAATCCTGCTCAGGATCTCAAACGCTATTAATACATTTTTGTTAGTCATAAAGATGGAATTTGTGGATGTTACTGATCCGACCTAATTAACACAGATTCGTGGATAGCCACAAAAGGAAATTTGCAGAGCAGGTAGAAGTGGACATTGTTCTGTTTTCAGTTACATGTTAGTTTGTTTTTTTTTTGCTTAAAGTTCTCAGTATGTCTTTTTACTTTTTGCAGGAGTTTCATGCCATAAAAAGGAGACGAACAGGTCCACATGGTCAAAAATGCAGATGCATTGTGACGGTATGATGGATTAGAAGATCTTTTATTTGTTTTTTATTTCCAGGTTTTCAAGGGGGTCTAAATGATGTTTTATTTCTTAACATACTATTTTATCGGGCATCGGTTTAATTTTAGGTGGTCTTTTAAGAATCAGATCTCGTGTCATGCTGTTTGTTCATCTATTGTATGCATGCTTCCCTGAAGCTTGAATATCTAACTCAGGTGTTAACATTCATCAGGTAAGAAAGGAAGACAGAAACATAAAACGTACTGTATTGAAAAGTGTAGTTGGAACTCTCGATTTGAGCATCCGCTGCTTAATGCCTGGAGAGACCTTCCCAGGGGTATGAAAAATTTATACTTACTGTGAAGTGCTAATCCATCAGTTAATCAATCTGATCAAACAGTATCGCTAAACAAGCAATAGGAATGATTAATTGTTCTCACAGGAAAGGGTCAAGGTTCCTCTCTTCTGCAGCATTGATGGTATAGGCCCAAACAGATATGGTTATGTTTCGAACTTGTGTGTTAGCAAATCGGCACGTCGTCAAGGGATTGCAAGAAACATGCTGGATTTTGCTATTGAATCAGTCAAATTAAATGGTAGATGATTCATGTAGTTTCCATATGTAAACTTCTGAGGTTGCAAGAGATTTTCCTTCTGAATCCAATCTTTTGGGTGGCAGGTGTAAAAGATGTATATGTGCACGTGCATAGGAACAACAGACCTGCACAGGATCTATACGACAAGATGGGCTTTGAGGTAAATGCCATTTCGGTTAATTTCTGTAGTAGCTGAGTTTGATAGTTGAACGGCTGACAGTTTTTATATTCCTATTCAGGTAGTGGAAATGGCAAGTCCTCAATTATTAGAAGAGCAGACTTACCTACTTTGTTTCAAGGTGTAAAATTCTTGTCTACACTAATTTCTTACAGTAAACCCAAAAAGCATGAAACAGGAATTGTAGTATACCTACCTGGATACAGGTGACCAAAAACTGGGAAATTGGCATCCCATAGCACAAGGCAATGTGCCATACCTGCTCATAACATGCCTGCTGTAATTATTACGATTTCGGAGAGAACTTGTATGTATCATTGATTTCCTGCTTTCAAGATGCATGACCATGTTTAGTTGGATTAGTGTAGTGATGGGCCTAGACAGAAGCGAATTCATATTTACATCCCTTCATGGTACATGACACACTTCATCGTGAAAGACCGACACAGTGAACTTGCTATTATTGCTCGGGGAAGAGATGAAACAATTATGTGGTGGAAAAGGAACAAAAGTAAAAATCACATCTTCAAATCAATGTCTTCCTCTAGATGACAGAACTGTTGGCCAGTGGACGCGACCTAAAATCCAGTAAATAAACATGTCCTGCAAGCAAAAATCAGATAATTGGAAATTCCAATGAGGAATAAAGAGGAGATCGAAAAATTCCAATAAAAGAAATATTATCCATGACAGATATCAATGATTTTGGGAACTGGAAAATTGTGTGCATGCTGGCAAATATGAAGAGATTATGACCCGAAACGAGTAAGATTTTAGAGCGAGTTTAGAGCCATTGACTATTCCGGAAGTAATGTTTTCAGTTTCCTTTGTCCGAAAGCATCTGATAGATATCAAATTCCAAGATTGATTAGCGTAAGTGATGTTCATTCCAAGCGTCAGTAACGTGTAAAGTTAATTACGATTTGTTTCATGGGTGCCTAGGCAGGCAGTTATAAAGCATGAGGCAAGAAATGAACGTAGTACAGTAAGTGGTTCCACAGCCAAAAAGCAATCATGTGGTAAATCAGCATTCCCGCATTTCCCAAATGATAGCCCGCAATGGAAAACCATTCATAAGATATACAATGAGGCCATGTCAATCTGTACACCATAAAAAGTTACGGTCCATAACCATGGATCTCAATTAAACTATATTTTGCAACTCCAAACCAAGCCACAGGATGGAGGATACTGGCAATGCTTATGCTTTTCGGTGAAACTGGTTCTCTAGCAAACCTGAATCATTTCCCAGAGCAGACCAAAAGCAATGAACCCCGAGACCACTGCCGTCCAATAGACAATGCTCCTCACAACAATATCAGAGAAAGCAATCTCCATATAAACAAAAAAAAAGGATATGCAACGTAGACACCCACCACTTCACTGCTTTAAGCACATCACGATTCTAGCTTTAATCTTTCCAATCTACTTGCTTGTATATATACAGCACAAAATTACAGCAAGTATGAAACCGGAAAAACAGTTCAGACAAACATAATCTATGTCTTCTTTTCTTGGTCAAAACACCACCTTCACACCCAAAATGCAGGCAGGTTGAGACTTGATGCTTGTTTTCTTCTTCTGAGAAACGATGCCTCTTCCAAGATCATGGATACGGTTGCATAACATGGTAGATATTACATACTAATTTTCGGACTGCGTAGAAGCCAACACCCCTATGAATAACGTAATGGATATTCTTCTACATCAGATACCCCTACACTTTCCAGTAGTTGGGACACTGTTGAACCAAGGATCTTTACGTCTGTGTTTGAGTGACCATCTAAGAGAACTTTAGTAATCTGCAATAGAAAAACAAAATTAAAGAGTTGAGATTTCAATGTCAAGCAACTAGTTTTGATGAAGTGAGGCTCTGTAAAATCTCAGTCTGGCAAATTTTTAAGAAGAATAAATCATTATTCCATTGATAATCACATACGTCCACTAAAGGACAATCTGAAGGGCATATGCTCATACCTGACTGCATCCAAAAACTTTAAGCACCTTCAATGGACAGCTATCAACAATCAATCCCAATGCTTCATTTGTCAAGTTCCGGCAAAAAGATAAATCCAGGTATGTCAAATTTCTTGAACGTTTAGCAATAGATAAGGCTGTACTGTTGCCAACCTGAGAATAACCATGCCAGAGAGTTAACGAGTTAAAATAAATACAAGGCTTCAGTACATTGCTTCCACCAACCAAGACGTTTATTTGTAAGTAGCAAGCAACATCACAATATGTACCAGATTTGGGTCGCAAGTACCTTCTTGACATTATTTAGTGAAAAATCTTTCAATAGCTCGCCTGCAGTTTCTACAAATGCAGCAATAGCTTCATCGCTGTAAAAAACAAAAGAAGGGATGAAAAAGTTATTGCAAATCAACCGTCAAGATTAAAGCGAGTGTGGAAGGTAGCAAACATGGCCAGAATATACCAAAAGTTAAAAATGATGCCCCTGACAACTAAAACATAGAGATTGCACAATAGCAAAGCGACTGAGTATATATAATTTTTACATAAAGTTCATAGATGGGTAAGCAATGACCAACAGAAAAGCAGAGTCCCTTCACAAATATATTTATAGTCCTTATACACTTCCAGTTCCAGTGTCCAGATCACATTTGACATTACACACTAAACAAAATATAAGCACAGAGAGTCAAACAAATGCACACAAGGAGGGGGAATCCATAAAGGTCCATCAAAGTTTCAGCAAAACCTGAATGCATTGCGGCATAGTCTTAATGAATGAATTCCTGGACAACCATTTGCTAGGTATCCCAATGCAGAATCTGTCAACTTCCTCAAGTTACAAAGATCAAGTGCGCGTAATCCAGAACAACTTTCAGCTATGACTTTCACGGACAAATCGGTCAATTTCCTGCACCAAGTTAAAGCATCCAGAATTCATAAAGAAATACAGAGCCCAAAATACTATCTACAATCAGAAATGTGAGAATCTGCCATAAAAACCATGCCAATTTATCCACATGACACATACAAAAGGTAAAGAAGCTTACACACAATCAGAAAATACAAGTTCCTTCATTTTATGACCACGTGTAACAACGAATTCCTTCACGAACTCATCGCAAACAGTTTGTATCCTTCGCAGTGATAAGACTTCCAGATGCTCAAACCTCTTCAATGATGGCAAAATAAGCATTGCATCAATGCTTTGGCAATCATCAATATACAATTCCCGCAGAACAGATCCCAGTGAGCCCGCCACAGTATCCAAACTAGATGGGGAGAGAAGGGAGCACTGGCTGAGATTTATAGATTGAAGAGCAGGGGCAGAAGAAACAAGACACTCAAGCCCAACATCTGAGAGACGGCAAGCTCCACGGATGGATAAGGTAGTTAGTGCAGGCAAGCTACCCGATGACCGCGCTAAAGTGTTAGGCAATACATAATCTGGCAAGCAGCGCCCAGATTGGTCAATTTGCAGAACCTAATGTGCAGACAAGGTAAGATGGATCATCCACAATGAAATAAACAAAAATCTATACATTTGCTATGAGGATATCGTGACTTTGGAAATCAAATTCGTGCAAACAGTAACTGTTTTCCATAGTTAGCCAAGTTCTTTCTTTGGCTCTCAAAACATTTGGCAGTGTCACGGCTCTCAAAACAAAGTGAAAGAAATAATATATATACAACTTGAGCTTGATATCTTACCCTCAAATTGGTAGTGTCACAGCTCTCAAAACACTTGGTGAACGCTTCCTCCGATAGCCATGAGCAGTCCTTAAGCCGTATCTCTAAAGGTGATCCACAGACAAGAAGATCCAGAACATGACTATTCATTCTTCGAGAATCACATAGCAATCTGCAAAGCTTATGTCTCAATGCATCTGGGACAGTTTCAAGGGAAGTGATAGCATCAGCATTGCTCACAAGTATCTTCAAGGCCAGTTCTTCCAGAGAAGGAACCGATCTCCTTGGACGATCACGCCCTTTAGGGATCCACATTACTGGGACAGACTGATTTTTCTCCAAAGTGGGAGCCCCCTGCTGCGAGCTAAGCTTGTTTGCTCTATCCCTGATAATCTTCATCGCAGAAGAGAAAGGGCCAGGCCAGTCCTCAACCTTCTCTTCCTCCTCTTCTCTAGACGCCACTTCCTCCCCGGCCACTGGACTCAAGCCATCATCCCCATCTTGCTCCTCGGCCTCAAAATGAGCAAACCGATAAGCATTCTGCCTCGCTATGTCCCTAAACTGCTCCATTCTGGAATCAAGCTTCCTTGCATTTCCATCCCTCTCCCGCTTTCCCTCTTTCAGATGCAAATCCTTGTTCCCGGTATTTTCATCCCTCGCCTCCAATTTCACACTCTTGGCCAAACCCTCAACTAAATCCTTAACTTCAGATTCCAACTCGGCCTTGACTCCACCGTTCCAGCCCGACACCGGAGACTCATCAACCACCACTTGCTTCCCTTTCTCTTCTCTGCTATATCTTACCCTCTTCCTCCTCCCACACCAACCGCCACTACCACCGACTCCCCCATTCAATTTCTCATCGTCAACAGCACCCTCTTCTTCAACAACCAACTTCTTTCCTTTCCCTACTTCTTCAAACACGGTTTTCACTTCCAAAACCAATTTTTTCTTCCTTTTCGCTTGGCTTTCTCCTCCTTTCTCCACCAATTTCCTCTTACCGACTCGCTTCCCAGACCTCAAACTCAAAACCCCAGATAAATCACCGTCACCATCATCGTCAACACCAACATCCGCAACCCCTTCACCCATTTCATCAATCACATTATCTTCGCTCCCAAACTTCCCATTTCCCTCCTCCTCCTCCTTCTCAGTCGAGCAGACGCCATTAACAGCGGTCTCCTCCTCGTGGGACCGATTAGGAGTCGGAGCGGACTTGGAGGCGAGACGGGTGCTCCGGCGGCGAGTGGGTTCGGGGCTCGGGGTGTCCGGGCCGACTGTCGGTTCGCGAGACCGGGCGGGAGTGGCGGGTTTAGGGGTGAGAGGGTTTTTGGTTTTTGTTGGTAGTGGTGGGGGAGGTATTTGGCGGGACCTGAGGTTAGGCATGGCGGGACACTGAAGAAGGAAGAAGAGACACGGAAGGAGGAAGAAGAATAAGAAGAGTAGTAGTAGTAGTAGTAGTAGTAGGTTTTATTTGAAAAGTTGCCTTCTTTGAGACAGGGAAGAAGAAGCGATGATGGGATGGGAATCGATGGGTTCAATTAATTAAGAGAGCCTCTTTATTGTTTTTGTCTATTTTTAGGGTTTGGGGGATGGAAAGCTTCCCCTGTACGCTGCCCGGTTTTCCCGCCAAACTCCACTCCACTCACTCACTCACTCCTCTTTTTTCATTGATCTTTATTGTTTTTTCTTTTTCACTGATCCTTTTTT
This sequence comes from Turnera subulata, assembly GCA_028386065.3. NCBI lineage: Eukaryota > Viridiplantae > Streptophyta > Magnoliopsida > Malpighiales > Passifloraceae > Turnera > Turnera subulata. Next base: position 41,922 of record JAKUCV010006966.1, on the reverse strand, counting down.
TTTTTTGCAAAAAATACGGTGGCAATTAATGTCCGAAGCGTAGCGGAAGCAACTCCAATCTGCCGCTTAACACAAAATTGGACTAAAGCCTTTTTTCATCCCTATGTTAGACTATAAAGTTGAAAGTCATCCCTTTATTAGTTTTGGCCTATTTGCATCCCTTTGTTCGAGGATTTTGACTTGTTTTCATCCCTCCAAATAGGCCAAAAAGGTGAACACGAGGATGAAAATAAGCCAACATCCACAAATAGAAGGATGAAAACAAACCAAAATTCAATACAGGGATGACTTTCAACTTTGAGATCTAATACAAGGATGAAAAAAGACTTTATTCCCACAAAATTTTGAATTCCATCATCTTGAGGTAATCAAAGATTTCATTATAATTATAGGAAAGAAAAAAGAAATAAAAAGTTTGCTGTTTTTTTTCTTGATTATTCAAATCAAAAAGAAAATTGATCTCATGATCAACAAGAAGGTGAAATAGATTAATTCATCTCATCTCTAACCAGTTACGGTATCACAGAAATTTTTTTAGCTTTCGACAAAAAAAAAAAAGAAAGTAATTATTTTAGCATCACGGGTCGATGTCGTTTCTTTTGGTACATGAAGGTAGATGTCGTTGCATTCAAAAGTTGAGATCTAAAAGGGAGAGCCAGTGGTCTAAACATGAGTGCAAGAAGAACAAAATAAAATTGAGGGCAAATGGAAATGAAGTATAACCGACGACAAAAACAATTCACTTGAGGAATCCAGTGCGCCTCATGATTTTATTTTATATATAAATATAATGGTATTTTCTATTATATTAGAGTTATACCATAGAATGTTAAAACACACCATTCAAAAACTTGTATGCTTCTTTCATGAACCTTATTAAAATCGATTTTGGGGTAGGCGGCCTTAAGATCAGGATCATTGAACATAGTCTTCAATAACTCATGTACTCCATCATGGAAGACAAATTCTCTAGCACAGTAAGTGCTCAGAGTACCTTTGTCTTCTTCAAAAATTTGTTGAGCTATTTGTAACCCACAATCTTTGCCTAAAAAATAATTACATTTTTTTATGAATAATCCCTCCAATTCCGGGACAAGAGGTGGGGGTATTTTTACTTCAACAGGCTTGGCAAGGGCAGCTAACCCAGTAGACAACAACAACAACAATAGAGATAATGTCAATAAAACAACGGAACTGTTCAACTTGGCCGCCATCGAATTTGAGAGAATGGATTGCCCAGTGAGATGGGACAAGAAACAAGAAAGATAAATTCAGATTGTAATGAAACTAAATGACGAAAAGGATTCATTAAATAGAGTGGTGTTTGCGTTAATACAAAGTTAAAACGGATAATTCCAATAAAGAATGTCCTAGCGGTTGCATTATTTATAAAGGAAATGTTAGCATTGCCATTAATGAGATATATTTGATGATTTGTGCATGGTAAGATTAAGATCATATGTGCTTTTTTAAAAATTATATTTGTGGTTAAAAAAAAATATAATTACTTTTTGGTCCTGGAACATAGATATTGATAATAAGTAAAGAAAGAGGTAGTATTTGGGTTGGACCCTGAACATGGGCAGGAACAAATGAATGATGATATGAATTACTCCCTGTGATATCCCTCACAATCACAGCCCAAAGATTAGATTATTTCTAAATCCCCGGAAAAATCTGGCGTTTAGAAGGTACACGAAAGAAAAAAGTGAAGGCAGTGACAACCGGAGGCAGTCTCACCAGCGAGTCTGAGGTGTAGTGGATTAATTCTCGGCTGCCACCACCTCCACAATTCCCACTAATATTTAATTAACCACCTTGTTTCAGTTACCCTATTCCGTTTAGGTTTCCATTGGTGTCATTAACTTCTTTGTTTTCTTAATGTTCATTGATGCTATCATGCATTTCGCGTTTTTTATATTTGCCCATATGCATATGCAGGTTGTCATCACTGCTCTGAAGCTGCGTTAAAATGTTGCCTACAAGTGTCAAAATTCGCTAAAGCATAGCATGATGATAACATGACATTGTCATTTGCTTTGACTACTAGAAAAGTTTATGAAAAGGAAACATTCGTGATTGAGAAGCTCAACAATGAAGCCTGGTGGCTCTACAATCCAGAATGTATTACACATAGATGACAGAAGCACAACTAGCTAGCTAAAGCATGAGCCACAACATTAATTGGCCTCATGCTTGACAAAAGAAAAAGTAGCAATATATATGGAGGCCTATCGATAGGTCCTTTATATTCCGAAGAAACAAGCCGAAAGAAGAAAATGCTTGCAATCAGATTCAACAGCCAGTGAAGGAAATAGGCCCATACATACCGCCTGTGAAGATAATTCCTTCCTTCAAATGCCCATACTGCCAAACAAAGAAGTTGGCGACCGAGAAGCAAATTAATTTCAACCAACAATATCCTTGCATCGGATTAATTAATTGATAGACGGAGGCAGAAAATAGGAATCACTTACCTAGCTACGTAGTGGCTCAAGAATATTTGACTCTAGAAATAATGTATTCATCTTTTTTCCAACCATCGTGGGAGAGATGGCCCCGACTAAAGTGGAAATATTGTGCTGGATCCTGGCACAGGGTGTACGCCTTGTTGCCACTTGGATCCTTATCTCCACAGAACACCTCAAATTTGTTGATAAACTCGGGTAACAAGTCGCAACAATCCTCTTTGGGGTGCCCTTTCTCTGTACATAAGGTAAATCCATTAGATAATTGACATGAGATAACTGTCTATGAATTTTGTTGTGTTTTCTTATTCGCCTTTATAGAAGAAATAAGATCAGTACTATCCTAGACGGAAAATTACCTTTACCGTACATGGCCATAGCGGCGGGCAGTAGCTTGTCGTAGTCCAAAACCACAATGTTTATATAATCACGCTTTGCAAATGCGTCGATTTCTTCTTTTAACAGTTTGTTGTGGTCGACAAGGGCCGTTATGTTTGTAGTAATTACAAGGTTCGTGAGTACTTTCTTGATTCCCATTTTGCCTAGTTCTTCCAAAAATTCAAGAATCGCTGCACGCACCTTCTTCATATAATCCTCCAATCCCTATTTAATTTTTACACCACCAAATAAGAGGAAATTAAACCTGTTAGAAGCCATAATTCGCTGGAAAAATAATTCATATTGAGGATTAGATTTATATATTGTAAAAAAGAAGAAATAAAAGGGATACAATGTTCAATGTGGATATATATTCCTCCCCAAATTAAAGCCGCTACCAAAACTTGGAATCAATTAATATTCCTACCAAGTTAGAAAAACTCACCATTAGTCCATGATTAGCCACGTAGTAGGCCCAGTCATTGCCTATAGAAGATAATACTGCAACCGAATCTTTCAGATCATTCGCAGTGAAAACCATACTCTTAACTATTTGTTTAAATTGACCCAATTGAACTGATAGGGTCACACTTTCCCACGTTGTGAGAGCACCACTCCCTCCGAATGCGAAGTTCATTCCATTCTTCAGTTCAGAATCAGCCACAGATTTCTTCTCCCATAGACTATATGTTGGGGGTGCACTGGTCATGTTAAAAAATAAAGCTGCATTGTGGAAACAAAATGAGAATCTAAACCAAGTTTAAAATAAGTTTAGTATGTATACATAAATAAATGATAACGAGATAACGAGTAGTTTAAGATACCTATGATGTCCGTTAAGACATAACCGTCGCTTTGTCTCCCTGTTGGCTTTCCCCGCCATGTCATCCCAAGAGGATAATTGAATGGGTTTCCGGGCCTTTTAATTGCTTGCAAGTTTCCCGTATCTGCAAAGGAGTCTCCGAAAACAAGCAGTTTCACGCCTCCTCCTACCAGAAAGAGAGAAGAAAAAACAAAATTAGCTTGTGGTGTGTAGGTGAACTCTGTTATCAAATTAAGCTTGAGAGAAATGATGAAAAGAAGAAGAGAAGAATGAGGGATAGAGATTTAGAATTTAAGAAATAGGAATTATGAGAGGAGAGAGAGAGAGAGAGAGAGTGGTACTAAATTAACATAGCCTTATAATAACTAGATTTCACAGGTTTTGTTTAAGTAGAAATGATGCAAGGAAAGTATAGCGTGGACCTTCAGTACTTACCTAGATGTAGACCATCTGTGACAGCTTGATCAGGCATTGTAGTGTTGGGCAGAACTGAATTCCAGTTAAGCTCAGGGAGTAAAGCAGCATGGGTCGCCACAAGCGCAACCTGAAGAAGAAAAGGAGATAATATGAGCTACCATAACATTTTTTTTGTCGAAAGCTACCATAACATTATATTCTACAAGACAATAACTACCATATTTTGAAATATGCATTAGAACGGGCATATACAAAAAACGCAAATTTTGGACTTGTTTTGGTTAAGAAGTAACAGTGGCTTACAGCGAGAAAAGCAAGGATGCATGAGAAATGGAGCGCCATTATGAAGATTGTGAAAGTGCTATAGAGAGAAATGGGTGTGGTCAAGTTACTTAGAACAACTTAAAGCAAAACAAAGCAACGCTAATCTATGTTATGAAATACATAGGCATTGGAGTGCTGCATTTATAGGCTACATTGTTAGGTAATAGTACTTACATTAATTTGTATAACACATCATTACTTGATTGCCCTTAGCAAAGCGTACATCCGTGGAAATTTGAACTCATAGTCTTGATGTAATTATTCGTAGCTCTGAAAACGACTATATCTATGACTAGCACTAGTTTAAGTTATTTCCTTTTTTCTATGCATTCCTACTTTATTTAAATTTTATATTTCTAAGAAGTTATTTTTAATGAACATTTTTCCTAATTTATATAGATTAATTTCATAACCTTCATCTTTTTTATTAAAAAATTATATATTTAAAAAAATAATAAATCAGTCTTTTTTAAAAAAAATATTTTATTCTGTTCTTTTATATTCTTCCAAATAAATCAAATATACAGTTAATATTTTTTGGATAACTTTATCAATTATTTATTAATTTTTTGGATAACTTTATCAATTATATAGGTATAATTGCATCTTTTATCATTCTCATTGTGATAACATACGTAAACTAATTCACCCCACAAAAATAAGACAATCATTTAAGACTTATACTGTGGAAACATATACACATACTTATAAGACACACCAGATGCACACATGTATTGTTTTTCAATGAATAGCGTGCCGTGTTTCCCCCCAATGAACTATTCATTACTGTATATCACAAATATGTAAAATAATTCACCTTCAAGGACTTTTTTTTTTTTTATCCATTTAAAGGGCGGGGAATGCATGACCAATGAACATGGATGGTTTTTTTTGGTCAGAACATTGAGACACCCTGACCTAAATTCACCCGTCTAACAGTAATTACAGCAAATAGTATCACCACGTGGCCAACATAACATAAAAGCAAGAACACATATAATAAAATGAAAAATAGACAATCAAATCACAATTACGTCACCTTATGGGGACATCAACATTTGCACAGCGGAAGCATTTCTAGACATTCAGTAACATTTTATATGCAAGACACAATGCATGCTAATGGATCCGAGTCTTGTCCGAGGTGACGCCACAGCCGCCGGTATGCAAACCTAACCTGCAGGAATTGTGTGAGGGGTGAGACCAACCACTGTCTCACCGATAAACAAATAAACAACAGTATACATACAACCGCAAATACACCCAAGCCAACACAGAACACAATAGAAGTACAACAAGCACAAACATAATATCGGTATCAACTCACCTGAACTAACTATACGTCAGACTTCTCATGGTAAAGCTAATCTCATAAACTCACCGTTACTTGAGACTAAACTTACCAATTTTATTATTAGGGCCCTGTCACGTAATAGGTAATGGCCGTGCCTGGTAGCCAGGTTAGCTAACCCCAGGGTACTCCCCGTTAATCCATAAATATCACAAATCATATCACAAATAACCGAGTCCCGCAGTCCTCGGCGGAAGTCCCGCAGTCCTTCCTATAACAAATCAACTGAGTCCCGCAGTCCTCAGCCGGGAGTCCACGCAGTCCTCCCTATCATATCACAAATCACAGGCGACTACCATCTGGCCGTACCAATACCTGTCACGTGACAACCTAGATGTCTAGATGTTATTACCTCTGTTTATTATTATTTCTTATTTCACTGTCCAACAGTAACTCATTATATTCACGTTCCCGAGCAGGCTCTCAGCCTCACAGCTCCTCTGGAAATCCAGTCACAATATCACAATACCGGGTCACTGTCACTATTAACTCAATATCTCGTATCTCTTATGGTCATCACAATATTCACATCAACATCACAAGTTCAATAATCAACCACAGTAGTCACCAAACACATAGCACTAATCACAATAGCAGCCAGCAATATCATGACAGGCACAACAAGATATCATATAAGAAAAATGATCAATCAAACATTCGGGGTACCACGGGCAGCATACCGAAGTTTATAAGTTTATATCCTCACCTGATCTTCCTCGGAAGCTGTCACATAATCCATACGGTCTTATATGTTCCTATATCACATCAACACATATAATCACTTACGATGCATGCCGAAAAATGCAAAGTATGTATTAGGTATTAGTTTATTATTTGGCTTATCCTCAACTAACATCGTTATCATCGTCCCAAACCCGTTCCCATTAAACGTTGCTATGACGACCGCAAAATAATTATAACCATAAAATACTCGTAGTCTGTAATGTAAATAATAATTCATAAAATGATTATTTCCGATAAAATAGCAATAAATACGTATACGTTTGGTAACCAAGATTATGAAATAGTGGAAACGATAAATTCTTCAAAAACAATATATCCCATAATAAATCCATTAAATGGGGGAATACTTCCATCAATGAGAAATTAATGTAGCCAATATATATAGTATAAAATAATTTTATCTTGATGTTGCAAAAACAATATTTATAAGTACACATATAGACAGGTATGACCGATAATTGCACATAAAGGATCTTAATAACACTATAATTTAATAGATTAACACATGTATATAGTACTTCGGTAGATCAATATAGTTTGTACTAATAAATTTTGTAGATGAAAATAATATAACCGTTAAGAAATGATGCACCCGATAGTTTTTTATCGAAACATTTATTACGTATAAAATATTTAAAGGAAAATTATTTCAAGCTATCATCTCAGGTAATTGGTTTATTTATATTACAAATATCAAACCGTAGGGTTAGTCCAATTATCGGATTATTATCCTTAGCATACTACTAGTGGAATTATTTGCTGTATTTTACTCCACCAAGGTTTTTAGTCATACTAGGCCATATATAATTTAACATACGAGTGGTTATTCATGAGATAATTAACTTATTAATTACCTACTTAATTCCCAGAATATTTTAGCCTGCCAAATTACTGTCTCAAGTCCAATTATACATTTTTGTTAAGCCCCAAACAAAGTCAATAGGCCCATGAAACAACCCAAAATTGCCCAAGCCTGTTAAAAGAAACGTCATCGTTTCCTTACCCAACATCGTCTCCTTCATCCACAATTGATGATGCCATGACCAGTGGCCATCACCTCTAAGGTTCCATTACCCTCCACCGAATTCAGAGTTGCAGCCCATCATCTTCATCCCAACAATTGTTCACTGTTCTTATCACCAAACCATCAACCCAAAAACAACAACCCACCATCGGCACCAAGAGCAAGGCCACCCAAGAACTCAGTTAGCAACGAATCCACAAAAGAGAGAAAACAAAGCAAAGAATAGAAAAGAAGAGGGAAAGAGGGTCGACTGCTCTGTTACCCACTTGTGAGTGGCTCGGCGGAGACGGGAAAAAGAAAGGATCGGCCACAACCCATCGACGGCGATCTCAGGGGAGGAGCAGAGGCGACCTGAGGCTTGTCGATTCACCCACAGCGGCGGCGACTTGTGGGCGACGAGAAGACAGAGAAGGGTGGGGCTGGGATCGACGACGACGGTGACGAGAGAGAGATGCAAGGAAGAGGGCCGGTGGCTGCTGGTGGTCGTCGGCAGCAGCTGGGCGGTGGAAGGCGATGGTGGTTGGCTCAGCGAAGGAGAGAGGACGGGCGGCGGTGGTGAGAGTGATGGCGAAGGGCAGGGGAGGATGAAGGAGAAGCAGAGATGGCGGCTTCGTTGGTGGTAGAGGGGCTCGGCACGGCTTGGTGGTGGAGGAAGGGAGAGGAAGAAAGTGAAAGAAAAAAAAAAGAAATGGAAGGAGGCAGGGTGCGGCAGAGGGTTGCAGGGAAGGGGAAGATTGGGGTTGAGGGTGGAGGTGAAGAAGAGAAAAGAAGAAAGTGGTGGAGGCTGTTAAACATGGATGGTTGGATACTAGTATAATTTTTGTAGAATCAAATGGTTCGAAAAGATTAGGTTACGTACAGGACCACACACATGCTGCTAAATTAATGCTTCTGCCCTGGGATTATACATCAGTACTCCTGCTAGTTAAAATGCTTCTCCTCTGTAACTCATGCACGTCATGAATCAAAGACCCTAATTAAGTAAGATAAGTCCTCCACCTGTGGTTTATTGAATCGTTGGCATATGATCCTGGAGTCAGTCGCAGCCCATATATAATTGGTTCACCCCCTGATCTCTTGCAAACAACAGCATGACATCCCTGATAGCCACACCTCGTAATTTGCTATGAATATAATCTCCTTCCAGATCGAAAAGAAAAGAAAAATAATAGAATCAAAATTTAATGCTAAACAAATTAAATCGCCCATTTAGCTCAAGAAAAGCATAGAGTAAATTAACGCGTAGCAGCCACTGCACGAGACTTCATTTATTGATGAAAAAACAAAGTCATACAAAAATACAGTAGTCACTGACCAAGGCATCAAGGAGATGGCAAGTCAGGACAAAAGCAGCAAACTAGAAAAAACTCTTTATACAGAATGAAGGAACTTCAAAACAAACTAATTGACTTCCAATAAGAACAACCAGGCCATCAATCAAATTTCCTGTTGATGCCTCTCCATTGCTTTAAGGTATCGACGGCCGCTAGGATGTTATAATGGCCATATGGGAATTCAGGTTGCAGAGCCTTTATCCACCAAAAGACTCTATAATGGGATTGATTATACAAGCAGAGAGTATGTATAATATTGAGCACACTAATCTCGGTACTTTGATGCTTGTATTATAGTATTTGTGTCAGTTGTACAATAGAACATAAACTCTCCTTAAGTGATAGGAGATAAACATAAGTTACAGCCAGATACAGGTAAGGTATACATCCTTGAGGAGAACCCTGGTCTCTATTGCTAGGGTACAATACTTATCCCTTAACATTCCCCCTCAAACTTAACCGTGGTGGAATTGATAGGTTAAGTTTGCTTCGCAATTGTAAAAAACGTGCTGTAGACAATGGTTTTGTAAGCAAATCAGCAAGTTGATCATCACTGCCGATAAACTTGATCTTCATCTGATTCTGCTGCACTTGTTCCCTAACAAAATGGTAGTCAATCTCAACATGTTTCGTTCTTGCATGTAACACTAGGTTATGACTCAAATATGTCGCTCCCAAGTTATCGCACCACAGAGTCGGTGGTGGTAACCGCACACCCAGTTCATGAAGGAGAGAGCGAATCCACATCATCTCAGCAGCCCCATCCGCCATGGCTTTGTACTCAGCTTCCGTAGAAGAGCGAGCTACCGTTTGTTGTTTTCGTGACGCCCAGGCTATGAGATTGCCGCCAAGAAAGAGAAAGAAACCTGAGTTGATTTTCTATCATCCGGAGAACCCGCCCAATCAGCATCCGTGTAAATTTAAACTCCAAGTGTGAAGGCCCTCTCCCCGAGGGACCCACCATATTCAGATATTGTTACATCATTCCCTTCGCCCGATTAAATCCTTTACCGTGCTGCAGCACTAGGGATTCGAACTCGGGACGTGATACTTTTTATCCCCCTCAAGGAGAGCACCTTCACCAACTCAGCTGCAGATGAAGACCATAATCCTCCATAGCTTTCAAATAATGTAAAATTCATTTGACTGCCACTAGATGATCAGATGTTGGGGAGTGCATGAACTGACTAACCTTACTAACAGAAAAAGCAATATCTGGACGAGTAACTGCTAAGTACTGTAAAGAACCAACTAGATGCCGATAATTGGTAGCATCGGCAAGAGGATCTCCTTGGTGAAGGCGAAGAACCTGTGAAGTGGACGCCGGTGTTGGGACCGGTTTACATTGTTCGAGGCCAGACTTTGTCAAAAGTTCACGAATGTACTTGTGTTGAGTGAGTAAGATACCATCTTGAAGATGATGTAGTTCTATGCCAAGATCACGAATGGCAAATGTTTTGCCCAGAAAAATAATGAGATTATTAACAGCAGCAGAATGGCTCCCAGTGACAATAATGTCATCAACATAGACCAGGATATAAATATGAACATCTTGCTTATGATAAACCAACAAAGAGGGATCGGCCTTGGAAGTAACAAACCCCTGTGTAAGAAGAGCTGCTTGTAACCTGGAATACCAGGCCCGTGGAGCCTGCTTAAGGCCATATAGAGATTTTCGGAGAAGACAAACATGATTCGGCCTTTGGGGATCAGAAAAACCTTGTGGTTGTTGCATGTATACTCGTTCCTGCAAATGCCCATGTAAAAACGCATTGCACACATCCAATTGTCGCAATGACCAGCGACGAGTGATAGCGAGAGAAAGAATAATTCTGATGGTTGCTGGCTTAACTACCGGACTGAAGGTATCACGGTAGTCAAGACCCTCTCGTTGGTGGAAACCTTTGGCAACAAGGCGCGCCTTGTACCACTCAATACTGCCATCACTTTGCCGTTTAATACGATAAACCCATTTGCAGCCTATGATATTCATATTGGAAGAAGAAGGTACTAAGTCCCATGTCTTGTTGGCAAGTAGTGCATTCATTTCGTTTTGCATAGCATGGTTCCATTCCTTATATTTTTTAGCTTCAGTATACGACACTGGTTCTGTAGTGGGTGCAGAAAGGAGAGTAACAGAATTTGAAGTGGGACTATAACGTTGTGTTTGTTTAGGGTTAGAAGAAGGAAGATGCTTCCTAGACTCTTTACCTAAGGGACAATGCGAACAAGACACAGACACACTAGGGCTTCGAACTGGTAAAGAATTGCGGTTGATTATTTGGTGCTGAACCCGGTGATGTGGATGACCGACAAGGAATGGTTCCATCTGAGCCCTCCAGAAAACGTAATTAGTTTTCGTGAGCTTAATAGAAATATAATGATGCGATTGTGACAACGCACTTACATTGGCATCAGAGACAGCATTTTTTAAATCTGCTCCTCTGGACTTCGATGAGGAGGAAACCTCAGAACTAAAGGAATTGGGATCAGTGATTTTAGGATCGGTTGCCAATAAAGCTTTTTACTGCTTCGCTACCATATACAAACAGAGAGTATGTATAATATTGAGCACACTAACCTCGGTACTCTGATGCTTGTATTATAGTACTTGTGTTAGTTGTACAATAAAACATAAACTCTCCTTAAGTGATAAGAGATAAACATAAGTTACAACTAGATACAGGTAAGGTATACATCCTTGAGGAGAACCCTGATCTCTATTGCTAGGGTACAATACTTATCCCTTAACATTGATGATCCTATGGGGGGATATAGCTTCCTTACCATTTCTGCGTTTGACATTTATACTCTCTTCCCCATTTCTGATGAACCATGTTGAGTAACCGTGTAAAAGATGGAGCTTTTGAAGATACTTAACAATAATTTCTTATAATTAATAATACAAATAGTTCATATATGTATATTAAAAAAAA
>JAKUCV010006966.1:0-30055 GCA_028386065.3 Turnera subulata | reverse complement strand
ACAACCACCCTCTTCTCAAAAAAGAGTTTTTAAAAACTTGTCCTTAGAAAACTAAAAAGTGAAAACAAAAAAGTAGTTTTGAGGAGTTTTTGAAAAGAGGCGGTGGTATGATGGTAATTATTTGAAGTTTCATTAATGTCATTTTCGTAAATAAAGGAGACGCGGTGGTAATGTGGTAATTATTTGAAGTTTCATTAATGGCATTTCCGTAAATAAAATGACGCGGTGGTATTTTCGTAAATATTTAAAAACCAGGTTCATTAATGGCATTTTAGTAAATAAAAAGAACACAAAAACAACCTACTCAAATGAATTTTCAAACTCTTCCCTATTAGAAAACACTTCTCTATTCTCAATTTTCAAAACATTTTTTAGAAAACTAAAAACCCAAAACTCTCCAAAACACACCCATAGTCTGGCTATCTTGACAATTTTGGGCTTGGCTTGTTTTAATTCCCGGTATAATGACCGGTTTTTAATTTGACACCCTCTTTATGCGTGTTTGTGTGAATACCCACAGGCCACAGCTAGCGCATATCCTATATATTCTGTGAGTCATAGGTTGGTCATCCGATTCCCCGATTGTTACTGTGATCTGTTGGTGTAGTGATGCCACTTTGCCAGAGATGCATTAATTAGGCTTAATTATCCAAAAATAAATACCCGAAATTAATAAATTGATATAGAAAACGGATGTATGCTTGCATTAACTATCGGTATGCAATTAAAATTTGATGAGCTCCTTCGTTAATATTCATGGGTATACTAATCACGGGTCCAACCACAGGCTACATATCCGCAATTAAACTCCATGTCTCATCAAAAATAAACTCATCCTTGTATTAGATTTTGGCCTATTTTCATCCCTCTGTTTGTGGATTTTGGCTTATTTTCATCCTTGTATTCGCATTTTTTGCCTATTTGGAGGGATTAAAACAAGCCAAAATCCACAAATAGAGAGATGCAAACAAGCCAAAACCAATACAAGGATGACTTTTTGAACTAACAAGGTGGCAGATTGGATTGCTAGATCTACACTAAGATTCCAGTGTCCTCCACATTGGGTTTTAGCACCACCTAATGAGCTTGTTCAACTGTTGAATGGTGACGCTTGTACTGCAGGTTTCAGTTAATGAAATATGATGTTTCTTTGCTCAAAAAAAAAAATACAAGGATGACTTTAAACTTTATACTTTATGGCCTAATACAAAGATGAAAAAAGACTTTAATCCAAACAATAATATAAAGAAGAAGATCTCGTTTTAAAAAATAAATAATTTGAATGAACTGTTATAAATATACTAGTAATTGGGAGTGATATGAAGGAAGAAGAAATTTTAGGGAGGAGGAGCTCGTCGGGTTATGCCCGAAATTTTTCTGTTTCATTTCTCTTTCACTATATATATATATAATACAAGTATGTATTAAGTATGTATTACAATGACATACATACATACATATATAAATACATGTTTTATAACACTCCCCCTTGGATGTCATTGTGTTGATGGGTAGAATACGCTTTGGTGATACTGCCTCATTAAAAACCTTACCAAGAAAAACCCAGTGGGATAAAAACTTGGTGAAGGAAAAAAGAGTGCAGTGCGTATTCTGCTCCCCCTCATTTTGGCCTCCATTGGTTTCTCGATATCGTTGCATGTCAATTGCCCTTGTCAGCTTCTGGTGACATGTATATTGTCTGAACACCTTTTGGTACATCATTACTTCAATTGGATAGAGTTGGCAGCATTATCTTCATGATTTTGTTGTTTGGCAGCACTATCTTCATAATTTTGTTGTTGGAGCATTGGTCTTGCCCTTTTGCTTTTGTAGGCCTGATGATATAGCAACTTCATGTGCAATGTTATGGCAGATGTCCGACTGTGCCTTTTGTGGATTAAGTGGGGGATCTGTATCTGCAAAAACCAACTCTTCTTTCTTCGGGTTTACAGGACTCACATGACACTACATCTTTTATATCCCGAAGATGAGAGCAAATACATATCTTGCCAATAGGCTTAAATCATGATACTAGCAATATAAATTGCATTTAGACAGGGTACTTCAGGATCAAACTAATAGCACGGTATTTGGAAACCTCTTCTAGAGTTCCAATCACTAAGCATATAAATTTATCCATACTCAGTTCAATTTTTGTAATTTCCCCGGAATCAGTTGCTTCAGGCAACTAGATCCTTCAGGGATCTTCATGTATATTTCATAACTTTATGGATCCATACTAATAGGCTGTAATAGCATTCATTAGATGCCTTTCTAACTCATTTCATATAATGCCAGACTTATCAAAATAATTGCATCCACCACAGGGAGTTTATCTCCTCACAATTTAATATCAGGTTGTTCGGGTAAAACCTCGTGCAACCGTGCTTTATATCTCATATTCTTTTACGCACAGATACCCATTTACCGACCAATCAATTTTACACCATCTGGTGTACGGACTACAGGTCCGAAAAAATTACTTGCTTCACATGCGAGTCCAACACAGCCTTATGTTTTCTTTATTTGGCCAATCATATTGCGCCTACATTCATCAATGTAGGTTCATGATCCTCATTTTATTTAGCGCTATTTAAAATAAATAAAAATCATATTCCGTCGACGGTTATTTCACGTCGGTTCCATCTCATTCCTGACACTGTGATTGAGATCTCATCATTTTCAGTGTTTTTCAGGTACCTGAGTTACTTCCGGAACTTTATTAATTGTGTCAGGGACCTCTTCTGGAGGATTTTTCTCTTCTTGAGGACATTTAATTTGGACCTCTACTGGAGGCCTTATTTTCTCATTGGGGCCATCTTATCACTTTGCTCCTTTTTCTCTATCGAGAATTTCTTTTCTTTTGGAACCGAGTATATTCTATAGATTCATTTGCATACTTATATTGTTCTTCAGGAACATCAATCTAAACAGGAGCATTTGCAGCTGGTATATGGTCACATTTTTCAAATAAATATGTCTGGCAAATGACTTACTAATCTTTTGCAAATGAATCATCTTTTGAACTTCAGGTTCATACTAATTTATTCGAGGATCAAAAACTAGATATTGATCCAGCTGCTTATTCTCTCCCCCTGATGTTGGGTAAAACATCAATTAATAAGCAAAACTTGCTATAAATAAATCTCTAATCCTGTTATAGGTTTCAATTACTGTTGTAATTTATGGAGATTCATACCCAACGTAGATTCCCAATCTTCTTTAAAGGACCAATTTCACAATCCTGTGGTGGAGCATTATATACTAAATAATCGATGGTCCGAAGATGTGAGATACTAAGTATGTGACCATTAATCAATTTAATGGGGGGGATCTTATAACATCATGTTGGCTTGATGCACAGTGTTGCTGCATATAAAATATCAATTTCTCAAGCAATAATATTTCATCAACATTCGTGCAATCAATTGTCACCGTTCCCCCAGATTTGTTTGGGTTTATTTCCAATGATATACAGTCTCTTATTGATGAAATATCCCAGCATTATCTATACATATAGTCTAGTAACATAAGTAGGGACATGTGCCCGCAAGTGGCATAATAAGTGCGCACTTATGCCAACTTGCGTCACACAATAAACCATCTAGTCGATGCATCGTAAAAATTACCTAGATGGTTAACACCGTGGATTGATCAGTCCGCGTTCATGTCCCTGGATTATTCTTAATCTTGCTGGTGATGCTGGGCCATTCTCATCTTAGGAAAGCCGTAAAATAACTTCCGCAGCAAACAAACTCATAGAGATTTATTGATTGTAAAACTTCTGGTTTTTTTTTTTTCAATGAATGATCCAATAAATTTCGTGCATCATTATTGACCCGGGATGGCCCATCCGGTCATGCCAAACAATAAATTCATGAACCAACTTCAAGTTGGTGCCAGCTTCAGGCTGCGCAATCTGTGTATCTAAACACTTAAAATTGCTAGCTCCAGGCTAGTGCATTCCTGCTTCTGGCTGGATATGTTAAGTTTCAACTGCTCAACTGTTAGCTTCAGGCTGCAATACATGTGTCAATATAAGGCTTATTCCTGCCACTCATGTCGGAAAAGATCGGAATTATTGGACAATAATTAATATAATGGCAGACATTTCCAAAAGCAAATCCTCGAGGACTGTAAAGCCTTGGAATTTTCTGAATAATAATATAATCCACCAAAAGATCTTCTGGATCTTTTCGGGAACACCTGGCTATCTGTGCTCAGGCTATAAAATGGGGAAGGATTATATGGGGAAAACTCATAGAAAAATTCATCAAAGCAAAGAAACAGAAAAATTCAACCAAGACAAAAATGCCTTCCCCAGCTACTGTTTTCTTTGTTGAGGGTGCCTCACTAGGCAGAAGAAATAGATTGGCCTATAGCATGGTCAATGAACAACAAGAGGAACTGCCTAATGATCTGGCGAGAATTCCTCGTTTAGTGTTTGTAGATGAGCTATACTCGTCTAGGTTCTTTGTGACTCCAATGGAAGAGACTTTCTTCCTGGAGGACCAAGGCAATCTCAGGACAAATTTTTATGGCTCAGCTAACACTATAATGTTTTTCATTTCTGCTAGGATGCAGGAATTTCAGCTAGAGCCTTCATGTCAAATTTTAAATCAGAGCAGTTATTATCAGGTTTCCATGATGGCTCGGAGCGTCCCAAGGGTGACTGGGTTACCACCTACATGGCCTAAGGTACGACTTTTATTGTGGAATTGCAGGGGTATAGCAAGAAGGTCTCAAGACTTTGTGCGTACCTTAAGGGATCTACAGAATCAGTACAAGCCTAACATGGTACTGATTACTGAGACTTTGTGGCAAGCAGGAGAGAATCATGGTGTGATACCACTTCGTTTTCCTCCAACGAATCTGTTTGAGATACCTGGAGAAAGCAACAGGGGTGGTATGTGGTTCTCCTGGAACGACAGTGTTAGGGTCAACATTAATGGTGAGGCTCAGAGTTTCAGGGTTAATGTTGAACCCAACAGATAGATTACTGTTTAAAACATATGTATAGGAACCATTCCTCTTTGAATGTTCTCCAGTTATGTATCCGTTTATGTAATAATAATATGCATGTTTGCTTTGAGCCTTTTCCATTTATTTTCTCATTTACGCCCACAAGCGCAAACAATTATACTGTTTTATTCGCTTCAGGGAATAGATCAGAGTCAATTCATTTGGGATCCATAATAATTCATTTTATTACTGGGGGTGTCTGTACTCGCGTAAATATATGATCTTCTAGATCATATTAAAACATGCGTTCTTCAGGAACATATTCGAATTTATGCTCTTCTGGAGCGTGTTAATCATTTCGAGATGTCATAATATATTATATTGACATCCACACACATATAATTCTCCCCCTGTGGATGTCAATTTTGCATTGTCTTCGAGACTAATGCTTCAGGCATTATTCTAAGAAACAAATATAAAGTACTGAAAAGTAAATAAAATAAATTGCAATGTGAATTAATTGAAACTAAACAGAAAATAAATTGAAGAAAAAATAAATTGCTCCTTCAGGGTAAGCAAGTATATTATCCACTTTCTGGTGGTCATATAATGTCCATCTTCTGGTGGTAATAGTTTTTATTTTCGATTTTCCTTGAATGATCTTCAGGATCTTTTGGACGGTAAGACTTCCAGTCTTCGTTGTATCTTTTTATTATTGAGTCTGCTGGACTCATATATTCAGTCTTCCAGACTATTATTATGTATATTCCTCTCCGCATTTAATAACTATAATAAATTTCTTCTGGAAATTTGGAGGATCTTAAATTCAAATATCATAATTTAATAAGTAAATGCTTAATTAAAATAAATAAGCAAGGGGCCTATAATAAATTACCCCAAGTAAAATAAATGACAGAAAATTAAATGATGGGCCTAGTACAAGTCCATATTAAGCATAAAATTAAAGGCAAGGTAATTAAATACAATGGGCCCTTTTATAGCCCAATTAAAAAAAATTAAATTACTGAAAAATAAATGCAATGGGCCTATAGCGAACCCAATAAAAATTAAATTGCAGCAAAATAAAAACGATGGGCCTTATACGAGCCCAATTAAAAGGTAAAGAAATAGGCGGCGTAGCCGGCCATTAAAAGAATAACGGGCCTTTTTAATAGCCCAATCGGAGTTTAAATGAAAACATAAAATATGCTTACTCGATAAATCTTTCAGCAATAATATATATAATATATCATATTAGTATATGGGCCGTTTAATAGCCCAATCGTAAACAAAACATAAAATATTCTTACTCGATAAATCTTTCAGCAATAATATATATAATATATCATATTAGTATATAGGCCGTTTAATAGCCCAATCATAAACAAAATATAAAATATGCTTACTCGATAAATCTTTCAGCAATAATATATAATATATTATACTTATACTCGGTTATTATTCCGGCCAAACACTTCCGGGCTTGCCGGGAAAATACGAGGCGCAAACCACTGTGCACGCCGGAAAAACACTGTTCACGCCAGAGTTACTGTTCACGGCCGAAGTTCACCAAAAATACTGTTCACGCGTGTGAACTCGCCATCATCACCCTCTCGGCGCTGGTGAAATACACAAAATCAAACTTCATCATAATTTCCGGCCAAAAAAATAAGTAAAGTCGCCTTCCGGGCTTGCTGGGAAAAACCCGGGGCGCTAAATTCCGGCCAAGCACTTCTGGGCTTGCCGGGAAAAACCCGAGGCGCTAAATTCCGGGTTTGTCGATTTCCGACCGAACACTGTTCACGGGCGCCGGATTCCGGCCAATAATTACTGTCCATGCCGGAATCCGGCGAATAATACTGTTCACGGTCGGATTCCGGCCAAAACACACAACACGCCGTGTATCAACATCCAGAAACGGGAAAAACAAAATCATCCCATCCACAATCCACAAACGACAATCAATCAACCATCAAAAACACAAACAACAATCAAAACTCTTTAAAAAAAAAACTCAGAAAAACAAAATAAAAAGGGGAAAAAGAGGAATGAACCGGGTTGCAAAAGCTTCGTCGCCGGCGAAGGGAGGGAAGAAGGAGGTGCGGCGGCCGTGGGTTGCAGGTGCTTCGTCGCCGGCGAAGGGAGGGAAGAAGAGGGTGCGGCAGCCGTGGGTTGCAGAGGAAGGAAGACAGACCCGGTGGTAGCAAAACCGGGTCCGGATCCGCCGTCTGGTCGAGTGCTGTCGGCGGCGCGTCGGGCACAGGAGGGAGGCGGGGTTAGCATCGGTCGGTCGGCCACGGTGAGAGGTTCGTGATGGTGGTGGTGGTGTCGCTCACGGAAGCGAGGGAGCCGGCGCCGGAGGACGAACGGAAAAACGGGTTTCTTAGTTTTTCTGGCCGTTTTCCGGTCAGTTCTTCTGCCTAGATTCTTCCTTACTTGGTTGAGCACAATTCGTGCTGATAACGTGTTATAAATATACTAGTAATTGGGAGTGATATGAAGGAAGAAGAAATTTTAGGGAGGAGGAGCTCGTCGGGTTATGCCCGAAATTTTTCTGTTTCATTTCTCTTTCACTATAATATATATATATATATATATATATATATATATATATATATATATATATATATAATACAAGTATGTATTAAGTATGTATTACAATGACATACATACATACATACATATATAAATACATGTTTTATAACATGAACAAGTTTAAAAAAAAAAACTGTCAAACAAAATTCATGGAGTGCGCAAATCCTTGAAACTATTTGAAGCCAGTGTCATATATACAACCAATCTTGAAATATGTCTCCACTATGTATGTATAGATTAGAATTACGTCCTCCTTTGGAAAGTTAATTACGTTGGTCTAATATCGGTTTGATTAGTCATATAGTCCAAAGCAAGGGTGGTTTCCAGCCCATATGGCGTCTGACCCCGTGCGAATTGGTGAGCAAAGCTTCATGGGCCATTTGCCAGAGGAAAGTTTGTACACGAGGTAAGCCTTTCCATTGCCAGATAGGTCCTTTATATCCGCAAGAAACAAGCCGAAAGAAGAAAAATCTTGCAATCAGATTCAACAACCAATGAAAGGAAATAGGGCCCATACAGCCTGCGAAGATAATTCATTCCTTCAAGCGCCCACTCTGCTGCCAAACAAAGGGTCAAATTTCAAATCTTCCACAAAACCCAACACTTCATGGGAAACAACATAGTTCAGGAATATTCATATTTACTAACGACATAATTCCATTGCACCAAACAAAATCATGGAAAGTTAATAGGGCAAGCGTCTCCACTCTCCACATAAAAACAATGTAAATAGGCAATATTTTTCATTTTTTTCAATTATATACACGGGCACATACTTGTAGTAAAATCCACTATCCCCTAAAATATGGTATAAAGAATGTGACTGATGGCTCTCTCTGCTATAATTGTTCCATGTTATGTCTTAATCAATGTCAACTAGGCTGTTCACCTCTTCAACTACTGGCTATAGAACAGTCTACTCATCACCGGACAGTTTATTTTTACCAATGATGTGCATTCAGTTCAGTATTTGGAGATGACAAAACTCTTTTCCACTGCCTTCATATAATAATGTCATTATTGCACAAGCAATGCCTATGTTCATGTAACTAAGAAAATTGAGAAATTAATCCAAACTCAAAGCTGTTACATTACAGGGTCTGGGCTCCGCGCAAAAAGAATCAGCATGAAGCATTGAGAAGAAGTTATCGCATCCTCTAGAAAACTGCACTTGTGTTATCATCCGAGTTATATAACCTTGAACAGAGCATCGATCTTCAACCAACAAAATAAATCATTACTAGCTTTGATGTTCCTACAAAATCCTGAGACACATCTCCTTTCACCACTATTTTCAACCCTATTAACACTTTTAATGCTCCTAGTCCACATTCCCACAAACTGAGACTGTTTATGTTCGCATTCCCAAACAAATTCTACACTCAAGAACTGCCACGTCCTTATTGCCTATCAAGATTTCCTTAGCATAGAACCAGCGCACACCTCAATCCTTCTTTAAAAATACTATTCTTCAACCAATTCCAAAAGTCCTCCATGCTTCATTAACATGGGAGCCAATCTCCCACATGATAACCATAACAAGCTGGTACTTATTAGTGGCTGTCATAGAGTCCCCCTTTTCTCCATCTTTGAATTGTTCGTTATTTATATTTCACCGCCATGAAAACAGAGGCTAAGACACTAGCTGTTGCAAATTTCATACTACAAAGTTTCACCCTACAATTTCGCTTTTTCATGTGTGACATCAAATTTGTTGAATGCTGCCCTACTAATGAAGCCTTGACGGTATCAAAAGTCTCTGAACAATGACACCTCTGTATGTAATTTGTTAAATTCTCTCTCACAGAAAACATACGATGGAGCGAGAGAACTGTGACATGCATAAAGCTCAAGCTGGCATATATAGAATCTCACATTTCCAGCGATCTAAAATATGTTTCAATTACCCAGGTCAATTTGAAACCTAAACAAATGCGGAGAAATCGATAAATTAACAGCTTTGCTTCATGTTGCATCTCTTTCTCCAAAGTGCAGTCATTCATAGCAGAGAGCCAACTCAGAATGAGGAACCATTTTACACTAATTTCAAGAAACTGGACAACTAGGAGAATGTTAACAATAGATCTGGACAGGCTAAAACATATAAGAAGGGAAAGGAATCCTCAAAGTGCAAAGATGGTTACTATACACAGGCTGACAATCAACAATCACTCAAATAAAACATGCACAAGCTAGTGTTCGAACACATCCCCCTGCAGGTTGACGTGCAATTCGATCTCATTCGCACTAGAGCTTTTTGGTGGTTCAAGGCAACACACCCACGGTTCCCTTATGGTATTGGGGCTGTTCTCTCCTCCCCAGAGACGTTAAAAGGCTGGCCGCAGGGCAAGATGATTAGGATACCTTACTCCCAGTAGATGTAGCCTCTTGTTATTTTTGTTGCCTTGTAATTTCACTCCAGTGCTACCACTTTTTTGTATTCATCTGATGTTGAAGCAATAAATCACTCACTTCCTTCAAAAAAAAAAAGGAGGCATCTAGATAGGTCCTTTATCTCCTGAAGAATCAAGCCGATCGAAAGAAGAAAAACCTTAGCTTAGACGGCTGGAGTAAAGCGTTAACATGTATCTCGCAATCAGCTTCAATAACCAGTGGAAATAGGCCACACACCGCCAGCCAAGATAATTCCTCTCTTAAACGCCCATTCTGCCAAACAAAGAAGAGAAGCAAATTAATTCCAACCAACAATATCCTAGCATCAGAACATTGATAGACAGAAAACAGAAATCACTTACCTAGCCACGTAGTGGTTCAAGAACCTTGGACTCCAAAAATAATGTGTTCATTTTTTTCCAGGCGTCATGGGAGAGATGGCCCCGATTAAAGTAGAGGTATTTAGCCGGATCCTGGCACAAGATGCACACCTTATTGCCGCTTTCATCCTTATCTCCTCACATCATCGTAAATTACCCTTATACTTTTTAAAGGATTTGGCAACAATCATCTTTGGTGTTCCCTTTCACTACATAGAAATCAATAAAAGGTAAATCTATTAGTGTTTGATATCAGATAATTGTCTATAAATAATTTTGCCGTGTTTTTCTTTGTCCTTTAGAAGAAACAAGATCACTACAAGCTAGTCCAAAGAAAAATTACCTTTCTCGTACATGGCCTCAGCCGCGGACAGAAGCCTGTCGTAGTCCAAGACTACAATTTTCAAGTTGTCACGGGTTGCAATTGCGTCAATTCCCACCTTTAATTGCTTGTTGTGGTCAACAATAAGGGTGAGCCCCGATCCGGAACAATCCAAAAATTCTGAATCCCGAATCTAAATAACACTAAATTTAGAATTCCAAATAGTCCAAATAGGCATTAAAATTCGGTACGGACGATCCCGAATTACAATTTGGGTTTTGACTGGACAGGGATTCTAAAAAATTTGAAATCCTGAAAATTTTTATCAAAACGACGTCGTTTTATTTATAATTTTGAGGATATAATTTTTTAAATTTGCAACTGCATGCTTTTACTCTTATTTTTATATTTTATTATTAGTTTATGCTTGTTAAATCATTTCAAGATAAAATTAGAAAATAGATAGTTCAAAAATTTTAAAGTTATGTAACTTTTAGATTACGTAATTTTGTTAGTAGATTAAGGAAAATGTAACAAATTCGGGACGAATTAGAACTATCCCAAATCATCCAAATTAAAATGCAGGAATTTAGAATTCGGGATATTAGAATTTAGAATTCAGTATGGATAGAGGTTTTGACAATTTTGAGATCCCGAATTCCATACCGAAAATTACATATTCCAATCCAAATTTCCAAATACTCACCCCCTAGTCAACAAGTAGCGGATTGTTATTGCTAGTCGCAAGGTTGGTTAAGATTTTCCTTATCCCCATTTTGCTGAGTCCTTCCAAAAATTCAAGAATAACAACTCGCATCTTCTTTATATGATACTCCACTCCCTATTTTTGCATCACCAAAGAGGAAATTAAACCTCTATTAGAAGCCATAATTCATTGAAGATTAGATTTACATATTTTTAAAAAAGTAAGAAACATAGTAATTAAAGTTGCTAGCAAAATTTCAAATCAATCAATATCCCAGTAGGTTAGAAAACTCACGTATGGTCCGCTGTTGCTATACAAGTACCAGTAGTAGTCGTTGGTGCCTACAAAAGATAGCACTACAACTGAATCTTTGAGATCAGTGGGAGTGAAAACCAGATGCTCAACCACTTGTTTAAATTGAGCCAGCTGTACATACAAGGTCGCGTTTTCCCATGTAGTGAGAGCACCACTTGGCGAAGTTCATCCCATATTTCAGGTCGGATTCACTCCCAAATTTCTTCTCCCACAGACTATATGTTGGAGGTGCACTTGTGTTGAAAAATAAGGCTGCATTGTCAAACACTAAATCAGAATCTAAACCCAGTTTAAAATAAATTTAGTATATATACATAAATAAAGGATAAGGGTGGTAATGAGTAGTTTTAGATACCTATGACGTCGGTCAGAACATAGCCATCACTAGGTCTCCCAGTAGGCTTCCCCAACCATGTCATCCCAAGAGGATAGTTGAAGGGGTTTCCAGGCCTTTTAACGGCTTCATAGTTCCCGGTATTAGACCAGGAGTCTCTAGAAGCAAATAGTTTCCCGCAGCCTCCTACAAAATTAGAAAACACCAATGTGACCAACGACAGCAAACATTCATTCACAGAGTAACTAAGCAATCATAACAGGGCATTTTCTTTGCATAAAGCTTGTTAATTAGATCTCTATTTCAAACACAAACTTTATCTCCTACTTGGCCCAGAATGGTAAAGCATCCACCAAATCAGAGTCTAATAATTCAGGGATTTTTGGCAAGAAAATTCCCTATAAGCACTCTTAGAAACGTAAATTTAACTTAACACCAGAAAAGAAAAAGTCCATGTGCTCATTTGGATTTCAGGTGCCCACACAAATATCAAGTCATTTATACTTTCATGGATGGCTTAACTAGGTTCAGAATCATATATAGAATATATAGGCTCTCAGATACTGTTCGTGTAAAATCGGCTGCAAGTGCACAGCGTTGCTGTAGTAAACAAGGTTGAATCACAGGGACTGCGAAACAATACTGACCTTAGCCCTTTCAATCGATTAGACTATATAAAAATATTAAAGTAAAGATTAAGATTGGGAAATAGTGTCTAAAGCCAAAATAAAACCAAATAAATTATAAAAGAAAAGTAATATAAAATCAATTGGAAGAAATTAGAAAGCAAAATAGCTGGTGATGATCACTAAAGGTAGAAAACGCAGTGGTGGAAAACTAGGTTGTCCGGGATTCACTACAGCGACACTGCTTGACTATAAATCAATATTCTAGTACTTCAATTCACCTACCTTAAAGGGAAACCTGGCCTAAAGTGTTTATAACTGCTGTCACGTGTAGATATAAACCTACCCTAGTTCTGGAACAACCTGCTTTCCTCAGTGGAGCTCTTTCTTAGGGCGCAGTGCCGCTGTGCCAGGCGTTGTTTTCCTCAACTAACCCTAAAGTCTCTCTCGACGATCAGCAGGGATAGAGGCTTGATGTAGAATGGTCTGAGTTCCCAGTTTCTCCGTTAGGAACTTCACTAAGGCGTCTATATAAGTGTTTGAGGGTGATCAAGCCTTAAACACTGTTAAGCTTCTCTACATCAAATCAAGGAGAAAACGAATTGAAAGAAACCAGAAACTTGAATTATAAATTAAACAACATACTGTAGCTACATCCCTTGAACCTAACTAGAAGAATTAGTTCATGGAGAAAGATAAAAACAAAAACAATAATGTTGTCGACGTGCTTATAATAAAAACCTAAAATCTATCACTCTTCTTCAGCCTTCAAAATTCTTCTTGCCGACTTTCATGCAGTAGCCAATGTCCCTTTTAGGATTTTGTCTCTTTTCTATTTATATGCTCAAGTCTTCAATTAAAATCCTAAGTCTTGGAGAATAAGTAATCTTCATAAAAGTGGAAAAAATAAACTTCTTTCCAAAGAAGGAGTGTCCAAGTGCATCCTCTTGATTCTCCTAGATTGTAAGTGCAAATCGTCCAAGGTAATATTCTGGATCAGAGTTTCCTTGCCGACAGTGATGTTGCTGACAGTCTGGTCTATTTCTACAGGCAACGGCGCTGCTGAACCAAAAATCGCCAAATAAGCTCCAAATTGCGCCAAATTGCGCCTGCAAGCAACCAAGGATGAGGAAAGATAGTTTTGACTAAAAACGAAGTGATTTGATACCTAAATGCATGAATAATTGATGAATGCAAGACCAAAAGACGACAGTAAGCGCTGTAAAAAGTATATAATTTCATGCACATCAGATACATTTCGTTCCTTTGAAGTTTTTAGTGTAGAATATCAATAGCATTCTCCTATCCTGTAAAGGCTATGTCAATGCAAAAACTAACACCACAAAACAAGCAGTAAAGGAAAATCATTCAATAACTACAATAAGGATTCATGTTTAACAAAATAGAAAGAAGAAAAATAAAGAGAAACATATGCTTATAATACATACCATAGTAAATAGCTTCACCCAAGATCTCTTTCCCTCTCACCGCCTCTCCTCACACCTTGAAAGCAAATACTCCCAGTATCACCATCCATAATGCTACAGCCAATACACAAAAAAACTCCTCCTTGGCCCCATTTTTGTTAGAGAGAAAAACAATGAAAAATGGAAGATGGAAGATGGGAGATGGAAGATGGAAGGGTTAGTTTCAGGGGACAAAGTCTGAGAGCATATATTAAAATCAGTGGGATCATCCATTCTTGCATTGCCGTGGCTCATGGCTTTTGTGGGGGTAAGTTTTGCAAGTAGAGGGGTGTTTCTTGGTGTATGCCTCAGGGTGTGGCTTCCTTGTTTACTTAATGGTTTGAGCTGATGGTAATTTCTGGAGGTAAATCATCCTGGGGGCGGATCCGGGGGCCAATGGAGGCCAGACCCTCTCCTAGGATCCAAAATTTATACTAAATTAAACTGTAATATATTAGTAATTTGATGGTAGCGTAGTGGTTGTGTGTCGTTGTTTGCACTAAGGTTCGAGCCTATTTTTCTTGTCATCTTTCCCTAAACTTGATCTTCAATGGTGCTCCAGCAGATTGGGAAAATTATCCTTCTCAGGTCCCTTACTTGGATTAAAACTAAGCAGGACCATTTTCCTTATAAATTGTATGATGTGTTAGATAACCCATGCCTCCTTCAAAATTAGAATGGAGTGAAACCATGTTTGTCTTTTGTCTAAGTTTCCATTTTGTACTTTAGGGTAGCATAGAATTCCTCCTGTTGGGTGTTTTTTTTTTTTAATCATCTGTACATATCGTTTTCAGTGTTTGATCTAATCAATCGTTTATACCAAAAAAAAAAAAAGAATGACATGTATTGTCATCGTTTTTAGATGTCATAGTTCATTCCAAGTCATACACCAACTTTAGATTAGTACGTGTGCTCTGCTCGTTAATTTTGAGACTTATAAACACGAGATTACATTAAATGAAAATTAGTTTGCCAAATAAAAACGCTCACAAATTTTTTTGAAGTTCTAAAGAATGAAAAATTTTAAAATAAAGCAACAATCAAATACCTATTATAATGTCGGTTAAAACATAACCATCACTCGTTCTCCCTGCTAGCTTTCCGGCCATGTCATTAGAGGGGCGCATTCCATGCATTCTCCTGAGAATTGGAAGTTATCTCTGATTTAAAGCAGGAGCTTCTTGCTTGGCAAATGTGATTCCTGGAGGTGGCTTTGATCATACAAGTGGGAATTTTTCTGGGTATTTATCTTCGAGTAAATTCATTTCTGTTGGCCCTACAAAACCTTTGGTTGTCCTTAATTTAACTCCCCTAAGATCAAAAGCTTCTGTTGGCTGGCTTACTTTTCACGATGGAATTACTACTCGTGCAGCTTTATGTATATATCTCAGCGAGGTATTATTGATTCATCAAACTCTCTTCGCCCAATTCTGCATAAGCAGTACTACTCCACCGTATCCAGGGACCATTTTCTTTTTATGTTAATCGAGATTTTTATTGAAATACAAAGAAATACAAAGACAAAGGAGTCAAATCAGTAAAAATGACATCACTTGCATTGTTTAGAAACAGGGTATATATATACTATTAACTGATCATTGGAATGCCTGCTCCTCTATATTCAAATGCAAATAAATAGTTTAGGGACGATTCTGTTAATTACTAGCTAGCTACTATAAAGCTGTAAAAGACCCTTGAATCTAGGCTAATAATATTGGAGGAAACGTGCATGCGGAATGGGGAAGGAAAGGTAAGTCAGGTGCCCTCGACATGCTGCTGCAGGATTAGTAAGTAATTTGCTTAGTCTAGTGAATGAAATCCGTTTTTTACTTGAAGGTTTTCTTTTCTTGCTACTTTAGATTAGTTTGGCAAGTTAATTGTCCGATGATGAGATTTAGATCCTTCGCATTACATTGGGTGTATAATATTTGATAAACGATAGGAGGAGGGGATATATAAGAGAATAGCAGTCTTCTTGAGGAATAGGGAGTTAAAAGAAAATATGGGAGGGCAAAATAAACGAACAGGAGGAACATGTTCATTAGAAACAAGAATACTATTTTTGTACATGTTCAGCAAAAAAAAATGTACAAATGAAACATCATCCTATCCAGTCGTTTAATGCTTCATTTGAATGCAACAAATTTTGACCCTTTCTTGGGCAGCCTTTTTAGCGCAGCTTCAAACGGTGATGTCAACCTGGGCAAATGCAAAACCAAAAATACACACACGATAAAAATGAGCATCAAAGAGCGTCCACAGAGAAAATAGAGATTTCAAGGAACAGATTGCATGGAAAAAAAAAAGAAAACAAGGGTAATTAATTTCGGAGAAGAAAAAAAAAATCTGTTAATTACCTAGCGAAGTGGTTCAAGAACCTTGGACTCCAGGATTAGTGAATAGATCTTTTTCCAACCCTCGTGGGAGATATGCAACCTATAAAAATAAAAGACTTGTGTGGGATCAGGGCACAGGGTGTATAGCTTTCTGCCACTTGCATCCTTTGCTCCACACATCTGTTCGTAATTTTCTTTATTCTCGGGTTCGCAGCAATTCACCTCCCTTTTATCTGCAAGCAAAGAAGAAAAAAAAAAAGGAACAATAATCATTTGACCTCTGAATTTTGTTATTTGACTTTACAAGAAGGAAACAGAGATCACTGCTCCAGTGGAAAAATTACGTACCTTTAGGGTACATGTCCCTAGCGACAGGCACAAGCTTGTCGATGTCCAAGAATACAATCTTCACATTACTACGCTTTGCGATTGCTTGGATTCCTTCCATTAACAGCTTGTTATGTTCAACAAATACTGGTTCGACTTTACCGTCTCTAAAGTTACTCACAGAGAGCATTACCACTTTCTTAATTCCCATCTTCTCAAGTCCTTCAAAAAATTTAAACATCTCTGCGCGCACCATCTTCGCACGTTCTGGTATTTCCTACATTTTTTTTTTAATATAACCAAGAAGATAAGAAGATCAGATTTACATACTGTACGTAAATTCAATCATAAAAAGAAATTAAGAAACAAAAAAAAATTGCACAATGTAGGGTTCTCAAAGTAAACAATATACGCCTAAGGATCTACTAATAAAACTTTTACCCTTCAATTAAGTTGAATTAATAGATAAATAGGTCGGAACTCACAGTTTCAGAGCCATTTAGTTTGAGAATAAAGCTTGTGAAGTCGTTGCCTGCAGAAGATAACAGCACAACGGCATCTTTTATATCATTTTCGGTGAAAGCCTTACTCTCAACTGCTTCTTTAAATTGACCTAGTTGAACTCCCAAGGAGTAACTTTCCCAGGCATCAGGCATGGCTCCACTCCCGCCGTAGGCGAAGTTCATTCCCAAGCTCACCGGTTCACTCGCAGCATTCTTCTTCCACTTAAAATATGCCGGGGGTGCAGTTGTGTTAAAAAATAAGGCTGCATTGCCAAATTAAGAAAATGAGAATCTAAATTAAATTTAGATTAATAAAATATATACATAATTGATAAAGAAATTGGAGTAATAAAAATTCTAGCAAATTGGGTTGGATCTCAACGGTGGTTAGGAGAATTATGTATAGTGCCTAAAATTCTAGTGTACCAAAAAAAATCCTCACAAATTTATTTGATGTTCTAAAGAATGAGAAATTTTCAAAATAGAGCAATAATCAAATACCTATTATGTCGGTTAAAACATAACCATCACTTTGTCTCCCTGCTGCCTTTCCGGGCCATGTCATCCCAAAAGGATATAATATGGGGATTTTATTGGCATCCCAATTTCCAGTGTCTGATAAGGAGTCTCCAAAAACAAATAGTTTCACACCGCCTACAATAGAGAGAGAAGGAAAAACAAATTAGAAAAAAATGATTAAATGATTCATCAAGGCAATGTTTAGAAATTCAAATGGATGCAACAATTTTTGTAGAAGAACTGGATCAAACATTTGCTTCCTTTTAGAAATTCCAAGTTGCAGAGAAAGAAAGAAAGAAATTGATTTTGAAGAACATAGAGAGAATAATAATAACAACAACAAACTTATGGCAACCGGATATACTCACCGCTTTTAACATCTTCAGCTCCTACATTAAGAAAGGAAAAAAGTACAGAATAACAATTAGAGAATTAAGTATGGTAATATATAGCAAATGTAGGAAGGAATAAAACAAAAAGATTGCAATATATAGCAAATGCAGAAAGGAATAAAACGAAAAGATTGCAGAAACATTATTTCGTGGTCTAACCCGCATAAATGGCCATGGCAAGCGACAAAAGAAGGAACATAAGCAAGCTTCCATGTCGTGCCATGACTTATTAGAGATAATGATCTTGGGAGCTGATGTAGTAAGCTGCCCAATGGGTGAATGAGACTAAAGCATCAATTTGCTTATATAGGGGGAGGAGAGCGATAAAGACTGCTTGGATCCCGTAGCAAATTTTATACGGTTAATATGAACCAATGGTGGAAAATATTTCTATCATATTTAGTTTTAGGAATATGGGTGGTTCTAACCGATA
Source organism: Turnera subulata (assembly GCA_028386065.3). Classification (NCBI taxonomy): domain Eukaryota; kingdom Viridiplantae; phylum Streptophyta; class Magnoliopsida; order Malpighiales; family Passifloraceae; genus Turnera; species Turnera subulata. The sequence goes on along the minus strand of JAKUCV010006966.1, from coordinate 11,445 downwards.
TTCTCCATACTGAATTGGCAAATTGAACATTTTGTTTTGGTTTGTTTTCCTCTTTCTATCCAATCTAAAATTAAGTATTGTTACTTAAACCTATTATTATTTATTATTATTATAAGAATAACTCTCTTCACATTTATATCCTCTCTACTGACCGTTTACAACTGAATACAAACATAATTTATATGGTCGGAAAATAAGGATATATTTGTTGTATTGAAGAATTTGTAATTCATGGTTTATGTACTGGCACATCTTTAACTAGTGCTTTTTTTAATTTAACAAGGAGAGCGGTGTACATATATAGGAATTCGAACACACGACTCCTTCCTCAACCAAGTCAAGTGACATTATAAACTAAAAACTTTAGTTCATAATTGAGACCTAGGATTGGTTTACTCTTATACTCTCTTACAAAAATCACTATTATTTACTTGATTTCCATGGTGCAAATCATCTAGATTTTTTTCCCTCAAGTGTAATTACCAACTTCTTATTCGAGGATAGGGAACTCTTATATGTTTTGTTGTACAATTTTGTACTATTTTTAACCATATCAATGCATTCTCGGTATCAACCAAACAAGATGAATCATTATTCGACAAAAAAATGAATCAGTGAGGTCTAGCATTACTTTGAGAGAATAATTTTCTACTGTTTTGGATTTCCTGAGTGGGCTTATTTTGGGCTCTCAATACTTCAACACCATCATGTTTGGACTACATTAATAATCATATTCAAACATTTAGTTCATTATTCTATTCTTTCTCCTTTTGAAGTATCCGGGTTTTTCACTTGGCAATTTTGCTTCTGTATTGATTTGTTGTTACTGGTTTTATGCAATTGTTGAAATAGGCTAAAACGACACTATAAATTGACGGCTATGGTTATGAGTAATCTGATATAATGGGATGGAGTTAAATGGAATTTATGGCTAAAATTTACATCTAACTAAACGGACTATTAGTATTTTTACTTTGCTCAGTCACAGTAACCTACATGATTTCTTTTCCTTAAGTCCATATACACCCTAAAGTCCATAGATACCAATAAGATTCTTTGCACTACAGGCAGTGGCGGAGCTAGATATAATTTCTAGAGGGGGCCAATATGCGTAATAGTAAGGGTTTATGTGAAGAAAAAAATTAGAAAGGACAAATATATATCACGATAGGACTTATATGTAAAAATTAAAAATTTAGGGGTCTTGTAAGTACATTGCGGTAGGACATATATGTAAAAATTGTAAGTTCAGAGGGGCCCATGGCCCACCTCAGCCCCCAGGGTCACCACCACTGACTACAGGATCATGAAGAACAAACTTAGAAAACATAATTTATCTCATACCAAGCCTTTAACATTGGACCTTTCAACATGCTTGATGCAAGATTTTTTTGACTATATGTATATATATGCCAAATAAACAATTAAAAGGCAAGATGTTGTAACCATTAGTAATATTATTCATATCTGAAAACTGTTATAAAATTGGGAGAGATTTTCACTATTTGATAGAATAATACAAACTTGATCAAACTTGATCAAGGTAATAATACAACTTTGATAATAATACACTTTTGATAATAATATGTAGAAGAGAATAATAAATTTAGATGGAGGGAGATTGGAAGAGAAGTGTATGGAATGAGAAGAGAGTGAAGTTTATGGTGGGTTGTAAGCGTATGAAAGTGAAGGAATGAAGGGGTATTTATAATTGAAAATGGGAGGATAAAAACAAATAAGTATGATTAATTTAAAAGGATAAAATCAAAGGGATGTTAGGTAAAGGAAGATGATATTAGGATTAGGACAAATGGAATTATTGTAACAGCCCGGGTAAAATTTGAATTTTTACCGGGACCGTTAAAGTCATTATACAGTGAATTACCGGACGAATTAACCTTGGGTAATTAATTCAGGTAAAACGGGAGTCGTTTTTCGAAAACGAGAATTTTCCCGCGCTCGGGAGTATCTTCTTGACTAACCGAGCCTCGGTTTTCAGTTCCGAGACTTGGACGACGTTCAGGAGGATTAATCGGATTTTCCGAGCCCAAGTTATATTTTTGGACTCGGGACGGAATTTGTCGGAAAGACGGGAGTATCCCTGCGTTTACGGGATTCCGACACGAGAATCCAGACCGGCCGAATGTGGTTACCCCGAGCCACTCTTCTTCCTTCTTTTTCCTTCCTCTTCCTCTTTCTCGGCTACTTTTCTTCTCTTTCCCGGGTTTTCCTTCAGCCACGCGGGCCCCACTTTCCTCCCTTCTTTCCTTTCTTTCCCTTCCTTTCTTTTCTCCTTTCTTTCTTTTCTTCTCCATTTTTCTTTTTCCCAGCCGCCGTCCCACCCTTCCTTTTCCTACTCTACCCGTGACTTGCTGTCCCTTCTCCTCTTTGTCTTCTTTCTTTTTCTTCTTTATTTTCTTTCTCCTCTCCTCTCACGCCTTCCCTGTAACCCACTTCCTCTCGCCTTCCTTTCCCTCACCCTCACCATCTTTTCCTTTTCTTCCTCTTCACCACACCCCGAACCACCAGTCCCGTGACCTTCTCCACCTTTCTCCTCATCCTCGCCCTGTTACTAAATCGCCGCCGCCACCCATCGCTACAACCGCCACCAAGTGCCACCACCACGCCTGCAATCAAGCTCCACCCTCCCTCACGCTTCCACTGCCGCCACCACCGGAGGACTGAGCCCATGTCACCACGCCTGCCTCCCTACTCTTCCTCCCTCGGTCGCCGCCACCACCGGAGGACTGAGGTTGAGTCACCACCGACCGTTCTCCTCTCCCTCTGCCTCTGACGCGTCGCCGGCCAGACGAGGAGAGCCACCCGAGACCTCCTCTCCTCTGCGTCCTCTTCTTCTCCTCCCTTCCGTGCCGCTGCCGCCGCCAGCAGCCACGCCGCCCGTTGCCTTCCTTCCTCCTCAGTTGGGAACCGCCGCCGACGAAGCCAAGGCTGGGTGAGTCTCTGGCCACACCTCTTCTCCTCTTCCCCATCTTTAAACGATTTGAGTTAATTGATTGATTGGGTTGTTTTGCTTGTGGTGCTGTGGACGTTGGTGGGTGATTGACGGAATGAGTAGATTTGATTGTGGGTTGTGATGGTGGTTGATGGATGGCCGATTGGTGGGGTGGATGAGATGTTGATGGCGAGTTACTCTCGAGGCTTTTGTGCCGACGTTGGACGAAGACTGGAGTGTGGGGATTTCTGTTTGGGAACGTTCTGCCGTGAATAGTACCGGCCGGAATCCGGCGAGGTTCCGGCAGCCTCGGGAATTTTCCGGCGAGCTCGGAAAATGGATCCGTTGGGTAAAACCCGAGCTTTGGACCTTTTGCATCATATTAACGAACCCGAGCGATTAAACGGACCGGACATTAAAACGACGCTAATTAAAATTGATTAACTTAATTTGATTAACCTAATTTAATTAACCTATGGTTTTTATTTTATGTCTTATTTATCTTATTATGCTTGCTCTTATTACTTATTTATGTTTTCATTTATCTCCTGCTCTTATTTAATTTTAATTGGGCTACTAAAGGGCCCATTGTATTTAATTTTTGGGTTTAATTTCATTTACATTTTATCTGGGCTCGTATAAGGCCCATTGTATTAAACTTTCGGTTATTTAATTTATATTGGGCTAATTAATAAAAGGCCCATGTCTTTATTTATTTTAATTATGTCCCTCGTTTGATTTTCGAAATTATATTGATATTAGAGTTACCCTCCGATGGGCTAAACGTTCGTGAAGGCCTACCGAGTATAATTTCCAAATTTTCTTATTACGTTTTAATTGAATTATAAAAGGCCTAGATGTAAATATATATATATTTCTATTATTTTCGTAATCCTAGGCTAAATAATATTAGACCTATACCTTGTCTTAGTTATTGATTTTAATCTTATACAAGTATATACATATATATCGTATAACGTACTGTAGCTATTTTCACCGGCATAGATATTGCTAGACTATATTTTTATTTAACTAATGATTATAGTTTTATGTATATAAGTACCTACGATTATATAAGATTTACTAAATGTATATATCGTTACAACGATTATTTCTTTTAGCTAATATATATATGTATAAATAGGTCATAACTTCAATTAATTACAAATAGAATTTTTATGAATAATTATGTTTAAGAAATATTATTTACGTTATATGGACTGTGGGTATTTAATGGGTCATAACATAATTTGTCTACAGATATATTATCTTAAATATACACTACGTATAAGAGTACGTATATATGCTTTCTTGTCACAAGCGGCCTAAGGGCCAGGATGGGTTTGACCGCTCGGTTTGGGTTTTGACTATGTTGGATATGATTGGTGTACCAGATGGAAAATAGATTAATAGTAACCTCCACATAAATGAATAAGATAATTATGGAAATAATTAAAAGAACTGATAAGCCGTCTAATAACTGTTAACCGGTATCATGCATAATCATTTTATTGTGCATTATAAGTGATTATTGTATTCCTATATGTACGTATAGGGTAGCGGGATTTGACCAGATAGCAGTTTCAGAGACATACCAGGTGAGGATGGATAAACCTTGATATGTGCCCGTAATGCTGTGTGTGTCCTTTTGTTGTTTGTGTACTTATATTGTTGGTTTGATCTGCTGGAGTGATTGTTGACTGTTACATGATTGCTATGGTATTGTTGTTGCTGTTGTAGAAACGTGTTAGTCCTGTGTTGTTGTGTTGGAAATATTGTTGAACTGTTTGATGTGAAAGATTGGTGATATGAAACTGCGGTTTGGTTGAGCTTGAGAAATATTCTGTGATGATTATGACTGCTGTGATGTTGTTGTTGTTGATGTTAGACTGTGTTATTGGATTCGTGATATTGTGTAGAGGATAATGATGAACTGGTCAATGTGGATAATTGGGAAAAAAATAATGAGTATTGGAAATGGAACTGAAATTGAAAGTGAGATGATGATGTAATTGTCACTTGGAAAGTAGTGGTACGACTAGATGGTTAGAGACTAGTTCTGTGGTGTCTTGCCAGAGGGTTTGTTGGTTGGGGTGTTGACCCCGGATTTGAGATATTGGGATGTTGATCCCGGATTTGTGATATTGGGATGTTGATCCCGGATTTGAGATATTGGGATGTTGATCCCGGATTTGAGATATTGTGGGGCCTGGCATCCAGAATTAGTTAATAACCAGGTACGACCCTAGCTTGTCCAGTGACGGGGCCCGGAAGATAAAATTGGTAATAAAAATTAATAAGTATTCCTTGAGTCTTGGCTTTGATATGATTTAGTGAGGTTCTCCTGATGTGTTGTTTGAGTTGTATTCCACTGTTATGTTGTTTGTGATAGTTTCCTTGTTATGTGATTATTTACTTATCGCTGTGAATGTTGCGTTACTTCGAAAGTGTTATGGTTGAATATATCACTGTTTATCTTTCGTTGGTGAGCGTTTCGGACTCACCCCTCGCCTGCGGGGTTTCATCCCGTAGGATGAGTTGTTTCATGTACAGGCTTGGTGCATTCCAGACAGGCTGCAGCGTTTCCCTTGGACAGGCTTGGATCCATAGATTGCATGTGTCGCATACAGTGTTAGTGAGTTTAAGTCTTCCGCTGTGCACTGTTTTTATTATTGTTGGGCCAATGGGCCGGATTTGTTACTTATGTTGTTTTATTATTTTGGGCCGTTGGGCCGAGTTAAGGTTGTTTGCACTGTATGCTAGGCCTTGTTGGGCTGGGTTGTCACAGTTCCGGCTTGTGTTTACTGTGTACGGTAAATACGGGTCGGGGCGTCTCAATTATGGAGGGTAATTAGCCAAAGAGATAATTCGAAGTAGAAATTTGGTGTATGGGTAAAGTATTTACCGGGGGTAAATTCGGGTATGATAAAAATGAGTTTTACTGGATGGTAACAATGACATTCACGATAATTTATTTATAACAAAAACTATTTAACATTGTAATCTACAACTACAAGACACTTCTCCTTATAAGTAACTTTTACAATAATTCCAACTTTATTCTCCTCCTTCAAAAGTAAGACATTTACTCGCATCACAGGCCCACTCAATGGCGAGGAAAAAATTGACTTGTAGGTTGAATAAAAGCAGGGCTCCAACCAATAATCTCCCAAACCGAAGTGTTTTTTTTTTTTTTTCTAAAAGCTACAGATACATTTACTTCATTAACAATCAAAATCTGGGGCTATGTTAGAATTGATTGAAACAGGCCCAAAATCCAGAAATCAGTCCAAAAATAGTGAACTAAGCCCAAAGTAGAAAGTAAGCCCAAAGATCAGGTCTATAACTCGAGACCCCGAAAGTCAAAAAAACAAGATAATATTACTTCCCAACTTCATCTAGACCTGGCGTGTTGTCGTGTCGGGTTCGTGTCGGGTTGAAGAAGTAAACAGGTTCCAAATCTTCAACCCGACCTGATCCATTTAATAATCGTGTCGTGTCGTGTCCAATCCGTTTATTTTCGTATCGGGTTCGGGTTAACCCGCGGGTTACCTATTAAGTCTAACAAGCCAAAAAATCAGCTTAAAATTTTTCTATTTTGCACAAGTCGTATTTTCTAAGCGAATAGGCATATAATTAGATTTCCACATATATCAAATAAAATTATAAATTGTTGAATCATAATATAATAATATTTTAAAGCATTCATAGAAATATTTTTGAATAATTTTAGTAACTTTGGCCTTAAATATTAAATAAGTCTTATATTAAATTAGTAAAATATCTATATCCTAAGTATAATCGGGTCATAAAAAGGTACCCACCGGGTTGGCGGGTCAACCCGCGACCTGGCCTGCTAATTTTTCTGTCGTGTCGGGTCAACCCATTTAACTGAACGGTTTGAAAATCTCTGACCTATACCTGCTAATTTCGTGTCAGGTTGTCATGTCAATATCCATTTTACCAGGTCTGTCTTCATCGTCGAGAGGCCCATAAGGATAGGAAGAAACTAAAGCAGAGAAAACCCGCGTGGATAATATGCGATGAATATAAACAGTAGAGAGAAAAAAAGAGCAGCAGCAGCACGAGCATAATAAGTGTGCAACTACGGCATATGGCGCGTGTTTCTTTTTTCACATAAGAGAGAGAATTTCTTTTTCGGTCTCCTTTTGTGCCTCGATTGACGGCTATATCTGCGCTGCTGCTGCCCTTGTAGGTGAACTTTTTCTCATCACCTTATCTACACTACGCAACTCATTACTACTAACCACAATTCAATAGAAACAAGAATACTATTTTTGTACATGTTCAGTAAAAAACACATGTAAACAAGCAAATGAAACAACATCATCCTATCCAGACGGTATTTGGTGTGGCTCTCTGGATGCTGTGGTCCTGGCGGAATGGCTGGGTATTCGGCCAGCATGGTATTGGTTTTTATTCTATCCCTGTTATTCTTCATTTTGTCTCGGATATACAGGGTTCTATTCGGACCAAGCTCTCTTTGCGTCCTGTTTCTTGTCCACAGTGGCGGAATGTGGGATTGTCTGCTCCAAGTTGTGGTTGGTATAAGTTGAATACTGATGGTTCAAGTAGGGGCAACTCGGGTTCTACGCGTGCTGGTGGGGTATGTCGAGATTCGGGAGGTGGATGGTGCTTTGGTTTTAATGTGTTTTTGGGTATTTGTTCGTCCTTCAAAGTTGAAGCATGGGCGGTGTACTTTGGTTTAATGCATGCGGGGTCGATTGGTGTTCGTCGCGTTGTTTTTGAGTTGGATTCTCAGGCTATGGTCCATCTTCTCCAGACACGTTCTTTTGGGATGGCTGATCATCTATTCCGTCAGCTTGGCTCCCTCTTACTGCAGGATTGGGAAGTGGTGATTCGTCACACTTATCGTGAGGGTAATAGGTTGGCTGACGCCTTGGCCAATGCGGCCACTAGTGTTGTTATGCAGTTGAACATTTATTTGTTTGTTCCTTCCTTTTCTATTGATGTTTTCCGCTCGGATTTGCATGGGGTTTCTTGGCCCGTGCTTGTGTTTCCCGTTAGTGTCTCAATAATATGGGCTTAGGCCCCGTCTTTCTACCAAAAAAAAAACAACATCATCCTATCTGGTTCGTTTAATGCTTCACTAGGGGAGGCTGTCGAGTTGCTTCGGGATTTTTTTTTCTCTACAATTTGCAAATCGTAAATTTATATATTTTTTATAAAGCAGTCAAAAAAAATTAATTCTATTGATTTTATTTTGAGAAAAAAAAAGATACACTAATGAAGATTATTTTGTAACTTATTTTCAATTGTAGTTTTTTTTCTTTTTTTTATATAAAAAAAGCCAATAGAATTAGTGGTTCGATATTAGAAAGTTCATTTAAAATTTTACCTGCTTATATGCATAAGTCTATAATTATTAGATATAATCTAAAGAACTTTGCGTGAAACGCCCCGACCCGTATTTACCGTACACAGTAAACACGTGCCGGAACTATGACGACCCAACCAAACTAAGCCCAGCATACAGTGTATACAACAGACTCTCGGGCTCAACAGCCCAAAATAAAGCAACAATGACAACATCATAACCGGCCCAATGGCCCAACAATAGTAAAACAATGCACAGCGAAAGACTTAATAACTCACAAAACATTGTATGCGACACTGATGCAAACTATGGATCCGAGCCCTGTCCAAGGGATAACGCCGCAGCCTGTCTAGAATGCACCAATCCTGTACCACAAATAATCCATCCTACGGGATGAAAGCCCGCAGGTGAGGGGTGAGTCCGAAGTGCTCACAACCATGGATAGACGAACAATATGCAACCCTAAAAATTACTCAAGGTCAAAAACAGGCAAAAACCGCCATAATACACCAAACCGAAAATCAAGACCCAAAACCGGTCCAAGACCAAAAAGACTCAAGTAAAAGTCCAATTCCCAATTTTATCTTTCTGGGCCCCGTCACGGATAAGCTAGGGGTCAAACCTAGTTCTCAATATATTCCGGGTGCCAGACCAAATCCAGAGAACCCAGGGATCGACATCCCAAAAATACGAACCCAGGGATAGACATCCCAAAAATAATCACGGGATAGACATCCCAAGCATTGACATGCTTATCACAAGTAACCCAGGTCACAGCCACCACAAAACAGTCTTAAACCATCGAGTCGTACCACTACTTACCACGTGACAATTATATTATCATCATCAAAATCAAATCACAGGGATCAACATCCCTAACCAAAATACTGGGATAGACATCCCATCCAAAACCGAGGATCGACATCCTGATCACAATTTATTATTTAATCCTTTATACTTAAGGCCAAAGACACGAAAATAAATATCCAAAACTCGACATGGGGATAAACTTCCCAAAAATTAAATCATACCACCGGGATAAACATCCCGACAACAATCAAGACTATGGGATAAACATCCCGAATCGTACCACAGCAAATGCAACATCCAACAATGCAATAATCAACAAACACAATAACCGAGTAATACAGGCACATATTGAAGGAAATCCATCCTCACCTTGGCCGATTACTCAACTCCGGAGACAATGTCCGGTCCGAAGCCGGCTCCTCGGGAAACTGCCCGATTCATAACCTATACAACAAAACAATATATACACATAAATGCACATAATCGGTATGCTATGATGCCAAAACTGCAAAATAACCCATCCCGGTTCATATCCTTTATTATTTCCCTTTACCGAAAATATTATACCGTACGTATATCCAAATATAATTTCGGTACAATGCTTTAATTAAAAATCTTTCCAAAATATTTTCATAAAATAATATACTTTTTTTCCAAAATAATAATTACCATATTTTCCCAAAAAAATAATAATGTATTTATAATTTTTCAGAAAATATATATAGTATTTATCTTTTTTAAAATATATATATAATAATATTTTCCAACACAAAATATAGTTACCTTTAATTTTCAAAGTACATATATATATATAAATTTCCACAACCATAATTTTCCAGGGAAAATATTATACATATAAAATTTTCAGAAATTATTTCTATGGTATATATATATTTTTCCAAATCATATTAGTTTTTCTCCAAAACATAACTTAATTATTTATCAAAGTATATATATTTATTTTTTTTCTAAAAATACCAGAATTAAACTAGCCATAATTTTCTCAAAGTAAATAAATATTATTTTTTTCAAAACTGATTTTATTCCAGAAAATAAATAATTATATATATTTTATTTCTATGGTATATATATATTTTTCCAAATCATATTAGTTTTTCTCCAAAACATAACTTAATTATTTATCAAAGTATATATATTTATTTTTTTTCTAAAAATACCAGAATTAAACTAGCCATAATTTTCTCAAAGTAAATAAATATTATTTTTTTCAAAACTGATTTTATTCCAGAAAATAAATAATTATATATATTATTTCTTTTTTTTTCCTCTTTTTTTCTTTCTCTCCTTTTTTTTTCCTCTCCTCTTCCTTTCTTCTCCTGGTTCCAATTTATAAACCGTAAAAATACTATGCACATGTGATTCCTTCAATAATGCAGCTTGTCTGCATTATGGAGCGAGTCCGGTCCGGACCAGAAAATAACTGATACTGAAGCGCCCATCTCGACACCGCCGGCTGCAGCGACGCCCCGTGCTCCTCACCTCTGCCGACCTTGTCACCGCGCCACCGTCGTGCCTGCTCTCTCCCCTGCCTGCGGCCGTCGCGCGCGCCTTGCCGTCGTGGCTGTACCGCCTTGACCCGTCCTCGCGTGCCGCCGTCAAGCCAAGGTGAGCAGCCGTTTTAGGGGATCCGGCCCGGATGAGCGTGATATGGGTCGGGTCGATCCGTGGGTTGAGCTTGGGTTGCATGATGGGTTTGTGGGCTGATTTGTTTGGGTTAAATCGGATGGGCTTGGGCTTTAGGTTTAGTGTTGGGCTTAGGGTGAGATGGGTTAGGATAGTTGGATTGGATTAGGCTTTGGGCTTGGGTTCTGGGCCCAGTCCGAAATTAAAAAAAAAAGAGAGAAATAAATCTGGAGAAAAGAAAATTAAATGGAAGAAAATAAAAATGAGGTTGGGGAAAATACATTATGGTATGGAAATAGATATTTTGAGGAGGTAATTTTGGGAAATAATATATGGTGTGGAGGAAAAGTAATAACTTGAAGAATTAATATTTTGGGAAGTACATACCTAGGGAATAAATTTTGGAAAGGGTATTATCAAGGTAGTAAAACACCGGAATAGTACCCGGGTATAGGAATAAGTATAGAAGGGTATTTTGACACCATGAAATAAATGGTGAATGATGATAATAATGGAGAAATAATCCGGGAGAGTAACCGAGCCGAGTTTATAACACGGTATACAGTATTAGCATAACATTTGCATACCATCTTATATGTGCATATTATTGATTGATATAGGAGTTGACAACGAGCGATTTGCTGAGGAACCGGACTTGGAACTTGCTGAACAATTTCAT